>JAPYZR010008595.1:0-14048 GCA_030522945.1 Trichopria nigra | reverse complement strand
TTTGATAGCTGACGATTCGAGTACGCGATATTTTGGGGTATCGTGGCAAATTGCACTCGGTTTTCATGTGATAATGGTGATTAAAAATGGTTTCTTTCTAAAAAAATCGCGTTTTCTTTCGTAAAATGTGCCGTAACTTTTTTTTGAGTGAACAAGAACCAAATTTGGGCTTCGGAATCTGAAAGAGGGATCATTTTTACGTCGGAAATGGTTTTTGAAAAATGTTTAAACTTTTTTGTCCATATAAAATGAGAGCCGCAAAGTTGTGGTACATTTTGCGTCCTCTTGGTCCTTAATGGGTTAACCTAACCTAATCTAGCTTAACCTAACTTTATTGGAGCATCAAAATTCCGATATATAGAGATCGATTATGAAAAGTAAAAGAATGCAAATTATACATACGTCTAATTGTAAATGGCGCTCAACACGTCAAAAGTAACTTAATAAAAAAAGATAAAGAGTCATTAAAAACGAATAAAATTTTCATATTTGTACTTTTTCACCTCGACGAAACTGTGAAATGTCCAAGAGAAAAATGCAGAAAGGGAGCAGAATTTCGCTACGATGATTTTAGAATATTTTGGAGTGAAGATTGAGCCACTCCTTTCAGAGACTTGAAATTATCAACCTTTTGTGAAATTCTAAACTTTCTAGAAATTCCATTCTTTCTAGAAATTCGACTGATTCTAGAAATTCTACTTTTTTTAGAAAGTTCACTCTTTCTGCAGTGATTCAAAAAATTGACACTCGAGCAAGAGAGAAATGTCGCTCTTAAATGAGTAAGAATTGAAAGAGTGGCCGAAATTCCACTCCACGAAATTTATAAGAGTGGAGTAAGATTTCAATAAATTAAATAAATCGAATTGCCGATAAAAAAATTCGAATTGTATAAAAAAAGGAATTTTTCAAAATCGATTAGAATTAATGAAAATTAATACTTACGCATATAAAGCAGAACTTTCTAAATTTCTTGGAGTAAGAAATCAATGTAAAAGGAATAAAATTTTACTCTGATGGAGTGAAATTTCAGTAAAACTTATTGGAACGAAAGTTTTCGTTACACGATTGAAATGAATTTTCGCTCGAATCAGAATTTAATTATTCATACAGTGAAATTCCTCTATATTTAGAGTGATTTTCTCATTCCACGTGAAGTTGCTCGGTTTTCACTGGTAAAAGATCTCACTCCAAGGAATTTCAGGAAAACACGACAATTTTTAAAAGGCGAGAGAGCATTTTCAGATTCTTTAGAGAGAAAATTAAACTACTTATTACGAGGAGTAAATTTTCACTCTTCCTGCTTTCTAAATTTTATGGAGTGAAAATTGTGCTACTCTTCGAAAGAGTGAATTTTCACTCTTTAAGAGTGATATTTCACACTTTTTGGAGTGAAATATCACTCTGCATTTGAGTGAGTCGTAGAATTTACACTCCAAACAGAGTGAAATGTCACGCTTAAAGTTTGTATTATTCTTTGTGGAGTGAAATTTCACTCCAAGATGTTTAGAAAGTGGAGTGACAATTCTCTACGATAAAAATCACTCCGTCGAAGTGACATTTTCCTTTCACTCTTTCTCATGTTCTTCTGCATCTACTTACGAAGTATCTTCTCTCTAAATCTCATCGAGTGAAATTTCACTCCAAGAAATTTAAAAAGTCGATCAAGATAACAGAAAAATCGATTTAAATTACTATTATTTGTTGCAACGATGTAGGGTTTTCTAATTAACAAATTCGAATGATGACTGATGATGATAATGACGCCTTACGATGATGCTTGATAAAGACATGGGATGATAATGACGATGATGCCGAATGATGATGTTGGATGATGTCGGAATGTTTATGATGTTTAGGATGATATTGGAAATGATCAAGATTACGGGTTTTCATACAACTTCATCGACCGTCATCATCATTATCATCAGTATCTTCATCGACTAAAAATATTATTCGTCATCATCATCGTCATCCGTCTTTACCTGCGTCATCATAATCATTGAATTAATACCCGACATCATTACGATCCGTCCATTATCTGTCATCTTCGGTCATCGTCCCCATCACCTTATTCTATCATCATCATCATCATTATCGTGCTATATACAATACAAAATGGATCGTACATTTACATGAGAGAGGTTCTACATTTTATCCCAGAAATTAAAAAGTATAATCAAATCCAAGGTTTTGTACGTGCCAACGAATCATGACTGACGACATATTTACGTAAGATGATGGACTTATTGAAATGATTCGTGTAGAAAAATGCAGCGAAATGCGTTTAGCATTCTTTTTATTGAAAGGTTATGTAAGAAAAAAAAAAAAAGAAAAAACTGATAACCAGTTCTCAATTTTGAAAGTCGTTTCTGAATCTGTTGGCATATGATCGATTAAATGATTATGAAAGTGTTACGAGGCGTAAAGAAAAGGTACTCATAGGTGTCACAGGTTGAAAAAATTAATCATATATGGAATGTAACTAACTTTTTTGTCATTGAAAATAAATCTTTTTATTTAGTTATTTATGTTTTATTGGAATATCTTAGATCATAAACTATATAAAAGTAGAAATTTTCTGAATTTTTTTTTTTATCAAAATAATGTTTTAAGACGAGACTGTGAATTATAGCGTGAGAGAATTGAGATAAATTTTATACCATTAAAAGCAAAGTCAATTAAAATGCGAATAACAGGTCATTACCAATCTTAAAAATTGACATCCGGCAAATTAAGGTGCATTCGATAATTATTCCCCCCGTGACCCACTGTTTCGCATTCATAATGCCGTTGGTCTACTTTCCTTTAGATTTTTTTGTTTGTGTTGTTTTGTCGAAAAAAATCCACCAGGAAGAAAAGTTGTACTACATGATACTAACGATAACCGATTACACATCGGCATATCACTCGAACTTGACCGAAGAATTAACCTATCTGAGTATGTGGGACGAAATGAACAAAATAATTAATGCCGTATTACATCAATAAAGAGGTGGTACGTGATAAAAATTACGATTTAAGATTTGATTGTCGTCGTGACCGATTATTCACTGGAATTTGTTTATTTTAATTTTTAAATTGAATTCTTTCACTTTACTTAATCCATTAAATTCCTCCATTAAATGCGTATACGTTCAATTTATAAACATTATTCACATCATTCATTTTTAGCTTCTATTGTATTTTTTTTAGAATTTAGATAAAGACAATTTATATATTTCAATTCAATTCAATTCGATTTAGATTCCATTCAATTTAGATGTTTAATTTTATTTCATTTTCTTTGATTCCGTAATGTTGAGTGATATTCAATTTCCGTCGTTATTTTTTTAATTAGACTCAATTCGATTCAATTGAATTTAATTCTATACCCTTCAAGTCTACTTCATCGTATTCTAATCAGTTGCATAGTTCAATTCAGATTAGTGCTGTTTGTATTAATTTGAATTCAAATTAATTCAATGTTTTCTATTAATTCAATTCAATTCAATTCAATTCAATTCAGGTAACTTCAGTTCGAATCAATTCAATTAAATTCTGTTTCATCGTATCCCAATCAGTTCCATGGAGTTCAATTCATTTGAATTCGTTTCGACTCGATTCAATTAGATTGAATTCAATCGTATTCAATGCCACTTCATTACGTTCCAATAAATTTCATTTAGTTCCATTCAGTTCACTGTAGCATATTTTAATTTCATTCATAACGAGTCGATTTATTGCATAATTCAATTCAATTAAATTAAATTAAATTAAATTCAATTCTATTCTATTCTATTCCATTTCATCTCATTTCTGTAGGATAAATATAGTTCAATATAATTTGTTTTTAAATAATTTTGTTTAGTTTAATTAATATCGTTCGATTTGATCTATTCAATTAAATTCAATTCAGTTCCATTTCATTTCGTGCCAATCATAAGTCCCATCTACAATTGTATTCATTACAATGTAGTTTATTATTCCAATCAATTTGAATTGATTCGATTGCATTGAATTCAATCTAATTCAATTCTATTTCATCGGGTTCCAGTCAGTTTCATTTAGTTCAATTCAGTTCAATTCAGCTTATTTTAATTTCATTTAATCCAGATTGATTTCGTAATATTAATTTTACTTAATTTAATTCATTCCATTTGATTTGATTCATTCAATTCAATTCAATTCAATTCAATTCAATTCAATTCAATTCAATTCCATTCCATTCAATTAAATCCAAACCCATTTAATTGAATTCAATTGTAGTCAATTTCAACTGGTTTCAATAACTCCCATTTAGTTCAATTCACTCGAATGGAGTTTATTTCGATTCTATTCTATTTGACTTAATTTTTCTTATTAATTTTATTTATTTAATGTAATTTATTTCGTTGTGTTTGATTCATTCAATTAAATTCCATTAAATTCAACTGTGTTAAATCTAATCCCATTCAATTCTAGTCCATTACATCTTGTTACTATTATATATTATATAGTTCAATTTGTTTTCTATTTACTTATTTTTTTCCAATTATTTCGTTTAGTTTAACTTTTATCATTCGATTTGATTCATTTGATACGTTTCAATTCAATTCAATTCAATTTAATCTCGTTACAATCAGTTCCATTCTATTCAATTTAATTCAGCTTAGTTTAATTTCATAAAATTCAATTTAAATGAATTCAACTCGATTCAATTCGATTCGATTCCATCAAATTCAATTCAATCCAACTCAATTCTATTTCATCGCATTCCAATCAGTTCCATGTAGGTCAATTCAGATCAATGCAGCTTATTTTAGTTTCATTATGTTCGACATGTTTCTTTTTTAATAATTTATATTTACTTTAATTTCATTGAATTTAATTTATTTAATTTAATTAAATTCAATCCAATTCAATCCATGCCATTTGAATTCAATTATATTTCAATCTCGTTTCAACCATTTCCACTTAGTTCGATTCAGTTCAGTGCAGTTTATGATAATTCAAGCCAATCCAGTTCAATTCGATTCGAATCAAATCTGCTTACTTCAATGCAATACAATTCAATTCCATTTCCTCTTGTTCTAATCAGCTCCATCCAGATCAATTCAATTCAATGCGGTTCAATTTATTCCATTCAATTCAATTTAATTTTTGTGTGTTAATTTAATTTACTTTGATTCTAATCAATCCAATTTGAATTCAAATTGATGCAATTCGATTCGATTCAATTTCATTCAATGCAACCTAATTCAATTCTATTTCATCGTGTTCCAATCAGCTCCATCTAATTCAATTTAGTTTAATGTAACTCATTTTAATTTTATACAATTTAATCCGATTTTCATTTATGAACTTATTCGGTTTAATTTATTTCATTCGATTTGTTTCGTCCAATCCAATCCAATCCAATTCAATTCAATTCAATTCGTTTCCGTTCAATCCAATACAATTCAATTCTATTTCATTCTATTCCAATAATAACCACCTATATAATGCCCACCTATGCATTGACTATCTGTAGTGACCATCTATAACGTGACCGCCTATATAATGACCACCTAAGTAGGGACCACCTACGTACTATCCATCTGTGTGCCGACGAGATACGTACTGAGACCACCTATTTACTTACTGGTCTGTGTAGTGACCACCTATGTCGTATCCATTTATAGTGACCACCTATGTCGTATCCATTTATAATGACCACCTAATAAGTAGTGACCATCTACATACTATCCATCTGTGTGCCGACAAGATACGTCGTGACCGCCTATATAATGACTATCTATGTAGTGAACATCTGCCTAATGACCATCTATGTACTGACCACCTATTTACTTACTGACCTATATAATGACCACCTAAGTAGTGACCATCTACATACCCACCTATTTACTTACTGACCTATATAATGACCACCTAAGTAGTGACCATCTACATACTATCCATCTGTGTGCCGACAAGATACGTCGTGACCGCCTATTTAATGACTACCTATGTAGTGACCATCTCCCTAATGACCATTTATGTACTGACCACCTATTTATTTACTAACCTGTACAGTGACCATCTATGTCGTGAACATCTACATACTATCCATCTGTGTGCCGACAAGATATGTCGTGACCGCCTATATAATGCCTACCTATGTAGTGACCATCTCCCTATAATGACCATTTATGTACTGACCACCACCTATTTACTTACTGACCTATATAATGACCACCTAAGTAGTGACCATCTACATACTATCCATCTGTGTGCCGACAAGATACGTCGTGACCGCCTATATAATGACTACCTATGTAGTGACCATCTCCCTAGTGTCCATTTATGTACTGACCACCTATTTACTTACTGACCTGTATAGTGACCATCTATGTCGTGAACATCTGCATACTATCCATCTGTGTACCGACAAGATACGTGGTGACCGCCTATATAATGACTATCTATGTAGTGAACATCTGCCTAATGACCATCTATGTACCGACAAGATATGTACGCACCACCTATTGACGCTCATAGGTTCCATCAAGACATTTACCTGACCCATGTAGTGAACATCTACGTAGTCACCACCTACATACTGACCATGAAAACGTCAGCTAATCCCTTAGGCTAATCAGACTCCCTCTCTTATTCTACGTAGTAAAATTTTTCAATGACACCGACGATTCCCTCTCTCATTTATACACCTTCCATATATGTGTACCTCCCACCTACGCATGCAGTGCTACCACTTGCCCACCATAACATTCTACGTACATTTCGACAAAAAAAAAACAGAAATATACGCAGAATGACGTTATCTCGTCGACTCCCACCCATTGTTATCCAGACAATTCTGGAGCGTCATCAGGGTAGGGGGTATAGCACCGCAGACGCGGCACCGCTCGCATCCGCGAGTCGACTGACTCGAGATAACGTATAGCGTGCCCGACTGAGATTCTTCCTCTTCTTGTGTGTTGCAGGACGTCGAGAGAGGAGGGGTCGTCGACACGAGAGTGGGGAACGCGCATACGACGTCGTCATCAGCGTCGTCGGCGATAGGCAAGGAGCCTCGTGGAGGAGCACCTGGTGGAGGAGCCGTCACCGAACGACGCGGATCACATCAGAACCGGTCGCGTTGGAGCGCAGTCGCTCGTGTACTACGGCGCGTACTATTGACGATGCTCCTGTTGGCGGCCCTAGCGGCCGCCGTCGCCGCGCTCTGGATCTTCATGGGCCTGGTGTTCGTCATCCAGCTGGGTCTGGTGGTTGCCGTCGCCTACTTCGTCGCCGGTGGCAGGCTACGTTGGTTCTACGTCGCCCTCAAAACGGCGCCACGTGACACCAGGTGAGAAGCGACCATGTGTCTGTGCGCGTGTGTGTGTGTGTGCTTGTTTGCCGTCACCGAAAAAACCTCGCGTCATCCCACTTAGAGTTTCGCGTCCGTCAAGGTCCACTTGTCGGAAAAGGTCGATGTCACGATGTTTTTTTTTTTTTTTTGTTTTGTTGGGGTCGATCCATTATGAATGAAGAATTGTTGTTTACGGTTCATTGTCTTCGGGAAAGAAGAATAGAGAGTGCGCGATTGTACGGTTGGATTTGGCGTCCCTTTAAATACTTCTTGAATGGTTCCTTTTTGCTCGATTACCCAGTGTCTATTCATGGTTGTGGCATTGCGTTTCGTTTACGCACTCAAAGACCAAAGGTCGAGCGACCTTTGGCGCATTTGATTGCACGTCCATTCATTACGTTTCCTATCGTTTCGTTTGGTTTCGGTTGTCTTCGGCTCGTTTCGTGCGATTTCATTAACGGGTCATATCCAGTCACGATGGCGAATGTAAAGAAGTTTTTTCACGATTTTTTTTTTTTATTATTCAATACATCTTCAATACATGCATTGAACAAAAAAAAATTTGTTATTTTCAAGTAAATATTTACTTGAATTAAGAAAATGTTTTCTTCTTTTTAGTAAATCTTACTTAATTCAAGCAAATCTTTTCTTAATTCAAGTAAATATTTACTTGAAAATAGCAAACTTTTTTGTTCAGTGTACCAATACTACATTTCGAATTTTGTTTTTGTTTTCGGTTACGTAACGTCTTACCAAAGTTATTTTTTTAATAAGGATTCAGAAGCAAAAAAAAATGAATCCCTTTTTATCACTTTCAGTCCGTTTTAATACAAGTATTGACTTTTTAATCTTGTATTTTTTATTAGAGAATGAAATCGTTGAAAACAAAATCGCGGATTGGATGATGGACGCATTGAAATGGATTCAACAGAGTTAAGGAATGAATTCGTTTTTAAAGAAACGAATTCGTACCTACGCTCAATACATTTCAATTGATTTAAATCCAGAAAAGTTTTACAGATTAAATTCTATACATTTTAATACATTTCTATCCAAAATTAATGAATATAAATTAAATTGTATGCCATTCAATCCATCTTAATCCGAAATTAATTAATTTCAATTGTATAATTTAATTTTGGTTGGAATAATGGTAATTTAATTACTGTTGGATTAATATGAATTGAAATGCATAAACATTAATTTTGGATTCAAATGTATTGAAAATCATTCGATGTCATTTATAAATATTACTCGTGGATTTGAATGCATTGAAATATATTGAAGTAATAATATGACTTCTATTCGTTGTTTTAATATGAATTGTTCTTTTTGCCATTGTGCCCAATCCATTTCAATACAATTCAATGCAATGCAATTTCGTTTAATCAGTACAATTGTTTTATTGAATTTCGTTCTAATTCGATCTTTTCGTTTCATTCCTAATTTTATTTTGTTTTATTTTATTTTAATTCATTGCGTTTTGGATTTCGTTTGTTCAAGTTCAATTGTATACTTTGGAAATTCCGTTTAATTAATAAAAATTAATTTTTATCAGTTTTATCTTACTTCTATTTCGTATATATTTTGCTTCATATATATTATCAAGAATATTACGTTATCAATCGAGTTTATTCACCTCATTTCATTCTTATTTTCAGTTTTCTCCACTACTGTGACTTGCTTTGTTTTTCTTATTTTATAATAATATTTCTCTTTCTTTGTTGAATTAAACTTTGTTTGGTTATATTTTATTTCATTTAATTTCGTTTTAATTCGTTGCGATTTGTTTTAATTCGTATTAGAGTGAAATGAAAAGAGATGACATGATAGTAGACTTAAATAATTTGAATTTAAACGAAATATATAAGCAATAAAATAAATTCAAGTGAAATTGAAAGAGATAAAAGAAAATAATCGAATTGAAACGAATTGAATCCAATAAAAATTAAATTGAATGAAGTAAAATGAGACCAAGGGTTACTTAAATGATGCAAACATGAATTAATTAAAATAAAATGAAAGAAAAACTTACGAATTAAAACAAAATTAAATGAAATAAAATATAACAAAAGTTTAATTAAACGAAGAAAGACAAACACTGTTATAAAATAAGAAAAACAAAGCAAATCGCAGTGAGAAAACTGAAAATAAGAATGAAATGAGGTGAACAAACTCGATTGATAATATAATATTCTTGATAATATATGAAGTAAAATATACGAAATAGAAGTAAGATAAAATTTATAAAGATTGATTTTAATTAATTAAAAATGATATCGTATAATTATATCAATCTGTCAATGTCTGTGTTAACAATAACGAAATCAGAAACACAATGAATTAAAATAAAATTAGGGAAAAAGGGAATGAAACGAAAAGACCGAATTAGAACAAATTGAAATAAAACAATTGTACTGATTAAACGAAATTGCATTGAATTGAATTGTATTGAAATGGATTGGGTACAATGGTAAAAAGAACAATTCATATTAAAACAACGATGAGAACTCGTATTTATACTTCAATGCATTTCAATGCATTCAAATCCACGAGTAATATTTATAAATGACATCGAATCATTTTCAATACATTTGAATCCAAAATTAACGTTTATGCATTTCAATTCATATTAATCCAACAGTAATTAGTCTATAGCAACCAAAATTAAATTGTACAATTCAAATTAATTAATTTTGGATTAAGATGGATTGAATGGCATACAATTTAATTTATATTCATTATTTTTGGAACGAAACGTATTAAAATGTATAGAATTTAGTCTGTAAAACTTTTCTGAATTTAAATGCATTGTAATGTATTAAAGTATAGGTACGAATTCGTTTCTTTAAAAACGTATTCATTCCTTGACTCTGTCGAATCCATTTCAATACGTTCATCCTCCAACCCGTGATTTTGTTTTGAACGATTTCATTCCCTAATAAAAAATAAAAGATTAAAAAGTTAATACATGAATACGGACTGAAAGTGATAAAAAAAGATTGAATTTTTTAATGACGAATGCTTCTGAATTCTTGTCAAAAAATCGGTAAGAAAGAAATTAAATCCAATAAAAATTAAAGAACGACTATATTATAAAGTATGGCCGAATGTAAAATGATGAAAAAGACAGATACAGATTGTATAAGTTTATGTTTAAAAATAAATATATTTTAAAGGAGTAATAGTAAACAATATTATTTTAAAATATTGCAAGAATTTATGTTTAATTATTTATTTCATTATTTATAGAAATATTTATGTAACTATAAAAAAACACACATAAAAATAAAATGAAAATAAACAGAAAATTAAATTCAAAAATAAAAAACAGAAAAATGAAAAAGATATTAGTTTCGAGACTTTTCATTTTCTGTCTAAATTTAAATGAAAAATGTGCCACTTTCTTACCAAGAAATTCCATTCTTTCATTCCAATTTTTCGACTGGTATTTTTTTTTATTTTAATTTATTTTTGAAAGTATGCAATGTGGAAATAATGCCGGTCTTTGAAAAATTCAAATTCAACATTTCAACGTGCGTTACGTGAAACCTAATATCGAAAGCCTTGTCCTTTACTAGCATTATGCAATTTACGCTTAAGTTTTACGTCCGGGATACGGAGGCGTTTATACTTAAGTTTTCTGTCAATTGTATCGCGTTTCTTTTTTAACCTTGTTTATTGTTTCGATCAATTTTGCTTCACTTGTGTGCTAAAATTTTATTGTAATTCGTTTTTTTTTTTCATTACATTTCATCCTTTTTTTTCAATTTCATAATTAATATTTCGGACATTTCATTTTATATCATTCTGATTTTTTTTCATTCTTTACTATATTGTACAATATTCCATTTTTACTATAGTTACTCGTTGTTACTACATTTTTTCGAATCATTTTCAGATTTTTTTTAATCTTTTCTGTTTTTTTTTTCTCATTTTTTATCTAATTTTTATAATATACCATCACTTCGTATTCTTTGTTTCATTGTTCATTATTTCTTCCATCTCATTTTTTTCAGTAGAATTTTTACATGTGCGTATTTAAAAAAATATCTGTTTTGAAAAATTTATTTTGAAAAAATAAAGTAAATGAAAGAATAAACGATAAAACAAAAAGTACGAAATTATGTTACGACATGGAAATTTTTAATAGGAAATGACTATTCTAAATATACTTCACGAATTCAAAAATTATTTTCAAAAATTTTTATTGAAAAAATAATCAATTTATCTTTTAATGTTGCGTCATCTAATATTTTTCATTCTACGTTTCTTTCCAGAAATTATGTATTATTTTGAAAAATTTGCAAAATTCATGAAATATTTTTTGAAAAGTCAATAAATACCGAAAAATTATGTCTAGTTTTTTTTTGCGTTTTTTAGCACCACTAAAGGGTGCTAATTAAAGGACGATGATATTATAAGGTATGGCCGAATGTAAAATTTAAATTTAATTTAAATTAAAGCACCACTAATAGTCGAGGAGAGACTCAATCCTTCGTGATATTTTCGTCCTTCACATTAGGTTATATATAATTGACAAGGATATAAAAGAAGGCAATCAGCGTTTCATGAATAATTAAAGTTTTTCCTCGAATTAATGTTGTCCTACGTTTTTACGTGAATGTGAGATTAATAAATTAGAAACCTGTTCGCGACAAATTTTCAATGCAATTTTATATCGATTATTTATGAACATTCTTATCATTAATTAATTTAATCTAAATGAAGTTTTATAATTATTATTAAAAAACGAGTTCTCATTCAGATCTAAAAAATTTCGTTTAAATAAATATACATATTTGTTGTTGATATATATATTAATTTTTTATATATAAACAAGAAAATAAACAACTATTGTAAGGGAAAATGTACAAAAATGATCGTACATTTAGGAAAACTTTCGTGGTTGATCTTTGGCTGCGCATAATTTTCTTCCTTCGAGTCAGATAACGGGATCGAATCTCTTTGGCTCGCAACGCAATCGCCCATTCACTATACTATATAACAGAGAGAAATAAGTATTACGAGACATACATTGGAAATATAAGCTGTATCGGACATTGCAAATACGTTTGCCTTTTCCAACTCGACGAAAATTCAACGAGTTTGAAAGTATTTATGTATAGTATATTTGTTTTTCGTGATTGTGGATTGTTATCAATAATTTTTGTATTGTTTCAATTTTCTTGATATTTAGTACAGAAAAAGTATTCTATAAGTAATTCACAATGAATTTATATAATATATACATATTATTATTATTGTAAATATTATGTTATCTTTATTTATTTTATATATTTTATCGTATAAATAATGAATAACAATTTGATGGGACAATAAACTAAAAATTAAAAATAGAAATCTATATGTAAGGAAAATTAAAATAAAATGTGCGAAATTAAGAAAATAATATAAAAATGCGGAATAATAAGTAGGTCAAAAAAGATAAATATTTGAAATGATCCTTAAACTGGATAAAAATGAAGAAAATGTCGAAGACAATGACAAACAACTAAGAAAAAAGCAATAATTGATTAAAAGAAAAGGAAATATAAATATATCGAACAAAGTTCAATATAATAAAAATCGAAAAGTTTTTAATAAATATATAGATATATATGAGCCTGTGTGTACTTTACATCGTTTTGAGAAAAAAACAAAATTCAGAAAAATTTACAAAATGATCATAAATTGTGGAAAATTGTACATATATTATTTTTATCAAATTTAGTAAATTATTGTTACTTTTTACACACACACACACACACACACTCACACACACACACACACACACACACACATATATATATATATATATATATATTATAGACTTAACTAATTTTCGCAAAAATTCATGAATTTTATAATTAATAACACAACTAATAACAATTAAGAGAACAAAAACAAAAGTCGAAAAAAGAAAAGTAACGTTGAGAAATTTGTATAAAAAACATCAATGTTGCAAAAATGAAAACTGAAAAAATTAATAATGAACGCAACATTGCTAAGAAAGCAACGTTGATGAAAGCCAAAAAACGTCGATAAAGTCAGAAATTTGGAAAAGATGATAAAAGTCGACGATAATTAAAAAACCTCCACAAAAAGAAAATGTACATGGTATAATGAAATACTAATGAAATTAAAAAAGAAAGTATACAATAAAAGTTAAATGATAAAATCACATCAACAATTAAGAATAAATTAAATAACAATTATCAAGATGTCATAACTAAATATCGGAATTATCGGGCCCAAGTCACAGTTTAAACGACTGCTGTAACGGTTTTGACAATTGAACCGTTGACAATTGAACGTGACTGTCACAAAAGTGTGATATGGACCCCTGATACATTTTGTAATGCAAATTTCTTTCACTTTTTTTTTATTTCTTTAGTAATCAGGTATTTAAAAAAAAATCGTGAATATTGTCACAATTGACAAAAATTGTAAAATAATGTATAAAAAATCCCAAAAATTCATAAAAATAGTAAAAAATTGATAAAAACGTTAACAACAAAAATTTCATACAGAAAGAAAAAAAACTGATGAAAATTTATGAACATTTTGAGAATCATCCAAATCCCGTGAAAATAGGCAAACAAATAAATGCCTCAAGAATTTACTATCGTAAAAACTGTACCCTAGCAGAAATTAATCGTGGCGCTGTATCGATTCTGTCTAGATTTCCAAGAATAATTACTGGTTCTAGACTGGAAAACTATGTAGCCCCAATATC
>JAPYZR010008594.1:0-10644 GCA_030522945.1 Trichopria nigra | reverse complement strand
ATAACCTTCAAATTTGACCTCAAGGTCAAGGTCAAGGTCACCGTTCGATGTCCCCCTTCAATCCCTGCAACTTTTGTCTGAAACGTTTTTTGATTGAACTATCCCCCTCGGAGTTACTGCCACCGACAGATTAAAATGGGACACCCTGTATAACTATATATACCGCTCTATATCGCTATAACTCTATATATGTACCCCGTTTTTGGCGAGATCGAAATTTGAGACAGAATATTTGCCTACATAATGTAATGTTGACATCACTGATCTAAAACGTATGGATAGGGGCCTAAGCGGGATTTCAGCATAGAAGATGTCACATGTCACTAAATGCTGGAAGGAAGATTATAATGAAGATGGCAATTCCGAAGTACATCTCTAATTTAAACGACTGAATATTCAAAAACAGTACGCAATACGCATATATGGTATAGCTTTCAGAAATATTTCACATGATATACGTATGCATCCCCGTCAGGAATCGGGACTCGGGATTATAGTCGACCGGTCATTCGGTTATTTTCGGCTTTATAATCTTCCTTCCAGCCCGACTTCAAATTGTGTCACCTAATTTCGCGCATGCTCTAAACATGTATGTTTATATCAGTGGTGGACATATATATATACATTACAGTTTTACCCCCCTGTATATATGGTTTGAGTTTGATTCATACCGCGCGCAACAATAGATTTTCTCCTTTTTCATCTGATTGTGCGCATCAATATGCGATGCATACATGCGCGGAAATGTGTGTATGAATACCAGAGATTTGAATACTATGAATGAATTAACGCCTTAGTAATTGTTCTGTGATTAGCGCATCGATCCGTATGGTGCACCGGTTGCACCTGCCTTCGGTCCCGCCGTGTGGTCCCGCCGCACCCCATTGATGTAATTCCATTGTGATAAATATTATATATTGAACTTTCAATTACATAAGTATATAACCTGGAGGTATATATCAAAGATGTGTATATTTTGATCGCAGACAATGGAAAACGATCTTCATGGGATATTGCTAATACAGTTAAAAGAATCATCGATGAATCAATTGCGCAAATAAAACTTATTAAGAAGTATATATATATATATCCCGAATTTTAGGAATGATAAATCCATTTCAGTCCAAAATAAATGCTTCTTATTTTAATTCTCAATCTTATTGGATACGAATAGGGTTTGTTGGTAAATACATGTTGTTACTTCAATTTTATATGCGCACAGATATATATTAAATATATTATATTTAAATCTGAGGAATAAGCCCGCATGATCATCATGAATTATTGGTACTATTTATGGAGTCGAATAAAGTCAAATAAAGTGTTTCAGTTTTATAAATTTTATACTTTATACAATAATTTAAATATTCTCGATTACAATTTCCATGTACATTTACATATTATTATTCATTAATAAGCGAAATACCTCTTATACGTACAATATACATGTATATACAATATATAAAGCTTATTTAGCATATATTAATTATTTATCGATTTTCACTAAAATTTTGCAAGTTGATATAGTAGATGTAATAAATGTATGAAATTAATGAATTATAATAATTAAAGGAATGCCAAATTGGCAATATATAGTTATATGCGATACTGAAAAACTGCAAAGTCATGCTGCCTCTCACAAAATATGCTCACTTTCATTTCAGATTTGCAGAGATATTGGCAGTTCATGACTTGACTGAAGCTCGATAATATGTTTGCAACTGTGCTACGAATACGAGGTAGACAAATTGTCGGACACTTTATCCACAAGAAAGGTCTGCAACAAAATGCCAAGTCCCGGCGTAATAATGAGTTTACAGAAATAAGCATTGACGTACCATGGGGTAAAATTGCAGGTAAAATACTCAATACTACTCAAATAGAAATTATTTGTATTTAAGTTAAGATAACATAATTTCATAAACTTTTTGTTGATTGTTGAAGTACAAAAATAATCAAAAGATAATTTATATTTTAATATCAATCTGTATAAAGCAAATAATACAGTTTTATAATCTTTCATATAATTTAAATTATGTATGCATTGCCTCGGTTCTATTACAGTTATATTAAACATTTACTTTTATTTTACTTATAAGTTTAATTATTCATTCGGGCACTCGTTAATTCATCATCTTAGTTGAACAAGCCCCTACAGTCGTGCAATTTAAATATGCTTAATTTAAATCAGTTTGCAATAGATTACTTATAATTTAATTTTTTATTATAAAATTAATGATGAATGACTTACCAGTGCGCATATAATATTAAAACTATTTTACAGTGTGATATAATTGTATAATTTAATTTTTATTTTTTTTTTAAATAAAAAGATATAAAAATGAATAAATATTACCCAATAATTCATTTTGATTTCAGGGAAGTTATGGGGTTCATCGAATAAACAGCCAATACTAGCAATCCATGGATGGATGGACAATGCAGGTTCGTTCGATCCACTTATTCCGCATTTAAAAGACTGTTCTGTACTGGCTGTGGATCTCCCTGGACATGGCTTGTCAAGTTGGATACCTCCGGGTTTCTTTTACAGCGAGATGCTCTATCTCCAAACTATACAAAGACTAAAGAATCACTTTAAATGGAAGAAAGTGAAGTTCTTGGCACATTCTGCTGGTGGAATATGGTGCTTCACATATGCTACACACTTCCCGAAAGATGTCGAATTTGTCATCAGTTTAGATTCAGTGGCAAACATCCCTGTGAGAGTTAGTGATATTTGCAAGGGTCGTGCAGAAACCATATCTAAGTTTTTAGAATATGAAAAAGTCACTAGTCCTGTACCAAGTTATTCAGAGGAAGAAGTAATTCAACGATGGATGAAAGGAACAGCATTTCAGTCACTGAATGAGTCGATAACAAAGATTTTGATGATTCGAGGTTCTACAAGGAAAGAAGATGGTACGGTTTTCTTGAATCGAGACATCCGGCTTAAACTCGATGAAACAAATAAATCTTATACAGTAGAACATTTAGAGAAAATGGCAGAACTCGTCACTTGCCCTTACTTAGCTGTTAAAACAACTGGAACGTCTTTATTAGATAAGCGAAGTTATTGGTCACGGGTTCCAGATGTGCTACGAAAGCATTGCAAAGAGTTTCTTATGGTAACTGTAGAAGGAAAGCATCATGCGCACATGGTGACTCCTGATCCTGTTGCTGAAGCAATTAATTCATTTTTAGAAAAGTATAATAAGTAAGCAAAGCTTACTTAATCCATCAGAGAGAAATATATATATTTTAGTACCATTTAAATGTTAAAATTAATAATTAATAAAAATTTATTAATAAATGATTGTATAAATTATTCCTGTACGTTTCCTTACAAGAGAAATGTAGATGTATATTTAAAAGTATTGTTTTGGATTTTATAAATAAATACTTTATACACGATTCAGCATTGAAAACAAATTTATCCATTTACATTAATCCTCATTCTAAAATTAAAAGATTACTCCAGAATCTTTACTTATTTATTCCAACATTTTTGGTCTGAAAATTTGACAATAAGAATTAGAAAGATAAAAAAGTTTAATTTTATTATTGCATAATTTTACTGCGTATGTTTATTATTTTTTATTGACAATTTTAGAAAGTGTAATTGAAGTACGTATATATAAAATATTTATTAATATATTCGATGAATTAATTATTATTGCAATAAGATATCCTATACATATACGTAGTTTTGATAAATAAAGAATAATAAAACTAAATAATGACAAATTATTCACATTTTATTTAAAAAAATATAGATGCATCTATTTTATATTGTGACTTATTATTATAATGTATATACATATGTATACCTATATATGTATGCACATATTGTATATGTATATAAATTTTAAAATCCGTGATCATGACATGTACATGTACATGTACATCTCATGTATGTACATATGTCATAATGAGAGATGTACACAAAGTGTTTGATTTGACCATCGTATAGGCAAAAATATGCGTACGCATGATGATTGGTACAATTACAATTGAATTTGATTGAATTTAACAAACGTTCAATAAACCCGTGCGCGAGCTGATGCGTCTGAAGTGTGATGTGTGTTTATAAAAGTATTTTGTGAAAAAATGACGACAATAAATTCGTCTGTACTTTTTAGATTTCTCTCGTTTTCTGTTTTCACGCGCTTTGTTCAATAATCATAAGTCATGCAACACGTGGATATGTGACATTATTTATATATACATATATATATATATATATATATATATATGCATATACCATATTTTGAAGCAGTATTGCATCATTGAGTATATAGTCTCCAAATGCTTCAGTCTTCAGTCTACCTCAATTTCTCTTGCATTGTACAATAGGAAAGTCATTGCGAGTAAGATAAAGACTGTGTACACATATATACAGATAAATTTACAGGTTATAAGATGTTCGCAAATCATATCAGAAACAAGATTATTAGACTTGTTCCTGGTAACATCGTTGCATCAAGAGGATTCCACCAGATCATGGCGCAGCGGCAAAATGAATACACAGAGGTAGAAGTAGAAGTACCGTGGGGTAAAATTGCTGGTAAGTCTTTGTAACGTTAAACTCAAAATTGTCTTCCTTTTAAAATTGTTAGCTATATCGTATTACTTTAAGATTTGTAATACTTTAAAAGTATCATTCTGAAATTTTTGAATTAATATATGTATTTTGTTGTTAAAGTTAGCACAAAAAAAAAGAAAATAATTATCTTAAAATTACTTCAAACAAAGAATATGTTGGAAATACCGTATAGATGCATTAAATTTAAAATAGTAAACCTTGCTGCTTAGAATAGAGAGTGATTTCTATATTTAAGTTGCAGTCGGCTAACAAAGTAATGAACAAAGCTCTTGCATAAAATTCATTTAGTGAAATCTTTAAGATGTAATTTAAATTTAAATCTTTACTTATTAATAATTTCCTTAATAATTATTGAGCATTTTGAAAACATTGTGAAACTGCATCATATATTCACTCAAATGTGATACAGATATACATTAAATTAGAGAAAAAAAGGAGTCCAAACTTCTGATAATTTTTTGCAAAAATTACAGAGTTTCTAAATAATATCAGGATGGTGAAAAATTTGTTTAATAAATATAGTGTTTCAAAAGATAAATGTTTTAGATCAAGTATACGCAACCAATAATTCAATACAAGCCTATAAATGCAAAATATTCTGCTTTTATTAATTATAAAAACTAATTGCCAATAAGAGTATTGCAACAAGACTATTGCATTATATTTCATTCAAGCATATGCTCAAATATGCTTAATAGTCACATCTTATCAGTTTTCAAATGCAGATGCAAAATTATTTGGTGTACGTGTGAGAATCAATAAATGAAAAGCAGTGAATATGAATTTTCAAAAAATTTTTGAATGAATTTAAAATTTTACTTTTAAATCAATTTAAATCAATAATTTAACCAATTCAAAATAAATTAAATAGTCGTATTATATATGAATAACAAAATTTCAGGAAAGTTATGGGGCTCTCCAGAGAAACAACCAATACTAGCTCTTCATGGTTGGATGGATAATGCAGGATCATTCGACTATCTCGTGCCTTTATTAAAAAATTGTTCAGTTTTGGCAATTGACTTACCTGGCAATGGGCTTTCGAGTTGGATTCCTCAAGGTTTCATTTATGATGAAATGGTTAATTTGCAAGTCATTCAGCGAGTGAAGGCTCACTTTGGTTGGGATAAAGTGAAAATTCTGGCACATTCTGCTGGTGGAATATTGAGCTTCCTTTATGCATCTCTATATCCAGAAGAAACTCAGTTCGTCATCAGTATTGATTCTTTAACGTACCTGCCTGTAAATGTAGTTCAAAATAATTATTTTCGACGTCAAGCAGTATCTACACTCATGAAGTACGAGTCTATAACGACTCCACCTCCCAGTTACCCAGAAAAAACGGCTATTGACCGATGGATGAAAGCTGTGAATTTCAGTGTATTGACAGAAAATATGATTAGGACATTGATGATTCGAGGCACGAAGAAAAGAAACGATGGCACTGTATATTTCAGTCGAGATTCCAGATTGAAAATCAGGGGAATAAGTAGCGGATATTCTGCAGAACATTTAACTACACTGGCAAAACAAATAACCAGTCCGTACTTAGTGATTAAAGCTTCCGAAAGTGTATTTGAGAGAGCCACAAATTACTGGGTAGACATTCCTAAAGTAATGAAAAATAATAATAAAGATTTTCATTTGGAAACTGTGGAAGGAACACACCATGTTCATATGATTAATCCGCAAGGAGTAGCCAATGTTATTAATCCATTTTTAGAAAAACACGATACAAAAGTAGGATTCATGAAGTATTTTTGTTAACGAAGAACTGTATTAGACAATGGACTTTTGGAATAATTTATTAGACTGCTGCTTGCTCATCACGAGTCATCCAGAATTGAAACATAAAGCTGAATAAGTGTTCGAAAAGGGCATTATGCTTTCTAATTTGGAAATAGCAAAATGTATATAACATACGATCATTGCCTTTTAGACGGGTATATTAATTTACTTATAATTTATTGTATAAAGTATAAGGAAGACCTGTTACATATACGTATGTGTAAATATATATTTTTATGCTATTAATTTAAACTATAATTAAAATTAATATTTATTTACAAAAAGTATTACTCTGTTTATTTAGTAATAACCTTCCTAATCTGTGTCGTGCAGCCTTTATATAAAGTTCACATTCGATATATATTTGACAAAATTATGCAAATAAAAAAAAAGCGAAATTTGTAACTCTTGCTCATGTAACTTTAAATGCTAGTACCGCCATGAAGAATCATTGCAAATATAAATGAATCTCAGTTTTCCTCTCGGAATATATAAATACTTGCGAAGAATTCAATATTTATTATTTTATTTCAAAACTACCATAACCATGGTTATGTCTTTCTATTCGAACTTCTTGCAAGTATATAGGTATATTATATATATAACCTCAGTAAAGCCATTTTCTACAATATCTTCGATTCAACTTTCGTTCGCGTACAAATTTAGAGAGTATATAATACGAAAGAATATCTTGTACCTCTACTATATACCCAGTAAACGAAAACGGAAAGGGACCAATTCCGAATTGTGAAAAAAAGGAATTCGAAGGAATTAAAGTGAATTCCATCTAATTCCTTCGAATTCCTTTTTTGCACAATTCGGAATTGGCCAATACCTTTCAATACCTTTTCGTTTACTGGGTATACTATATACATTGTATTTATCCAAAAAATTTTCATTGATTATCCCGCAGTAAACGAAAAAGAATTGAGGTCCTGAAAATTGAATTGATAACAATGGGTATAAGAATTCAGAAGAATTCATGTTCGAAAATAATAGGGAATACTTTTGAATGCTTCCCCATTGTCTTCAATTCAGGACACCCAATTCTTTTTAGTAATTCTTTTTCGTTTACTGGGATTTCCCTATGAATTCCGTGATTTTTTATTATAATTCCTGGATTTACACCTATTGGACCAAACGCAATGAAAACTCCAATCTTGAAATTCCACCCACATTTTTTCACCTGCAAGAGAGAGGATCGGTATAGAACATCGATTTTTTATCCTCTTCTCTCTCGTGTGCAATCAGAAAAAATAGTGAATTGATTCAACCAAAGTTTGGTTAATAAATCAACCAAAAAAATGCATTATTGTTACATGGTCAATTATAAATGTTTGGTTGTATGAACCAATATTTGTTATAATGAAAAAAAATTATAATTAAATATTTTTTTTTATATTTAATTAATATGGTTTTTTGTATTATTCTTTCATTACATTTTTTTTTTTTTTTTTTTCTAATTTTCAAAAGTACTTATCGGTAACAATATAATTTTGAACGATCCTTAATGAAAAAAAAAACCATGGAACTTGATTCGGAAAACATAAAACAATTAAAAAATTTCATTTTACTCTCTAAATTTCATGGAGTGAAATTTCACTCTTAAAGAGTGAAAATTGAGCTACTCTGCGAAAGAGTGACATTTCACTCTGCTTGGTACACACACTAACGAGTACACTCTCGTTAATTCTTCTACTCACTCCAATGTAGAGTGAAATTTCACTCCAAGCACTGTGAAATGTCACTCTTAAAGAGTGAAAATTCACTCCTTTACAAGAGTTGCTCAATTATCACTCTTACAAATTTAGAGAGTACATTTATAATATTTATTACAAATTATACCCGAAGCCGGAAAGCATCAACAGATTACTTTCAATTGCATACAATTAAGCTATAATACAAAATATATACACAAAAGCAGTATAGTATTAGTTTAAACTATTGTATTAAAGCAATTATTAAATATTATTATTTATTATTAAATATATATTAAATATAATTTTTTAAACTAAAGTTTTACGCATTATAGTTTGTACGATATTTTTGCTGGTTGATATATATACACCGTTCAATTAAAAGTTCACGGCATTTATTCGTTCTACATATGTTGCAATAGACTTATATCTATTTTTATTCAGTTTTTTATAAAACATAAATAATAAAATTTGTTTAAAATGTTCTTTACGTTTCCTTTTGCTATAACCCGATGCGATGATATTTTTCTACCATGGATGACGCAATGTATTCGCTTCAGTTGCTCCAATCGCTCGTCTAGCTCCGAACGTTCTTCGCATACTATATGCAGGCTGTCTCAGAACTGGCGGGTAAAATTTCAGGAGGAGATTTTTCGTGAAATTTGAATTCAAAAAGTTCTTTACCCAAATTCGATCCGCCGCATAGAATTTGAATGGCGAACAATTGAAGTTTAGAAAAAAAATTACTGTTTTTGCAGTAACTCGGCTCATTTTAAACCTATATTAACGAGTAAGAGCGCATTTTACAGATTTTTTCAAGCCCGAACTTTTTAATTTCATATAAACAAAGTTGTAGAGCTTGAAAATACGAAGAATTTGCGCCCTCATATGTTTCGTTTGGATAAAAATTGAGCCCGTGGGAGGCGTTAAATCTCAGAAAATTAGTGAAAAATGTGCTCCATCGATGTCAAATCCGTTTTTCGTTCATTTTTTAAGATTTAACGTCTCCCCATGGGTTCAAATTTTTTATGAGTCTATAACTAGCGAAATATTCATCACAGATAATATGCTCTTAAAAAGGAATTGTTGGGCTTTAAAAAAATCTTTAAAATGAGCCGATTTATTGCAAAAAACAGTAATTTTTTTTTTTCTAAACTTCAATTGGTCGCCATTCAAATTCTATGCCTCGAATCGAATTTCGGTAAAGGGCTTTTTGATTTCAAATATATTAGTATATATATACTTTGCTATGGAATAGCTTCATTCGTTCTTATACATGTCCTATACTTTGCTTTATTATCACTATAGGTATATGTATTCAGTCTGTGCTTTATTTGTTTAGGTTGCATTCTATTATCTCAACGATCTTTTTTATCATTCCTGTATACATTTTGATATCAGTCGCACTGTTCGAAACTCCTACAAACGTTCTTTACAATGTATATTAGAAGATATTTAAAAAAAAATATATATATATATATATATATTTTGTTACGTTTTTTTTTGTCGCAACAAACGATTCGTTGTAGTTCATAGGATTCCCGGTAGCGGGGAATCGGAGGAATTTTGGATATACATACACGTAAAGGGGATCGACACCCCAAGTGACGAAATACGGTTGTGTCGTTTATTAGCAAGAAAATCCGACCGAGATCTTACAAAATCGGGGTGAACGGTTAAAAGTTCCTATATACGCCTGCCACACATATATATTTTTTTTTTTAATATATATTTTGAATATATATATTTATTTATTTTGAATTTCTATCTATATATATTTCGCTATATACATGGCATATGCATATACTTTCATGACCGAATAATATACCGGTAGTTCCAGTTATTTACACGTTGCGAAACACAAATCCACGCAAAAGTGCGTTTTAGGTATATAATAGTATGTATGTATAGTGACGGTTAGGTAAGTTTTCAAGTGGTGGTTCGGGGGAGGGGAGGACTCCCCGTTACGCGTGCTACACCGTATTTTCCACCTCTCCGCCCTTTGCGGGGTTGAAAGCAGGTATAGGGGATTCCCCGTCCTTATACGTAAATCCGAAAAATCGAGGTTCCCGCGATAATAGAGATAACAATCAGTTTTTAATACAATTTTGTATACACTTATCTATTTAGGTAGAAAAAATATACAAATTTTCAGGAAGCTACGCAGTACTTATGAGATTATACCTCATATAATTGTCGAGTCAAGATAATAAAAGTTTCGATTTCTCATAAGGCATCATGCTATAAATAAAATCATCACGCATGAATTTTCTTGTAAGCATTCTAGCTCTCTAAAAATCAGTCGATTGTATACGAGCATATTTTTAATCGATAAAAGTAAAACTTTTTTATTTTTTGTGAGCAAAAACGAATTAATCTATATAGTCGCCATACGAGGACGACCACATATAAGAAAAGTTTGTAAAATATGAGTTTCAAGTTAGCAAGTGCTCGCGTGTATGTAATTACTTCGCCTGACGCAAGGCGGGCGAAGTATTGAATTCACCAACAAAAATTTTTCCGATTCTTCGATTTTGGGAATTTTTTGGTGGAAAT
>JAPYZR010008593.1:0-17300 GCA_030522945.1 Trichopria nigra | reverse complement strand
AGAGCCCAAACTTTGAAAAAAAGTTTAAATCTTTTCTTATTTATATTTTTATTGTTGAAAAGCTCTGTCGGTAACTGTTCTACTTTAGAACCACCTTAACACGTATTTGTTATTAGAACTAATAAATGACTGAAACAAAGGGAACAAACAATATAAAAGCATCGAGAAACAAAGCGAAATGAATTAAAGTTACGATGAAAGACGAAACAAACGAAACCAAAGATGAAGTGGCCAAGAGAATTTAAATAATTAAAGGAACAAAAGAAAACGAAACCAATGATAGAATCCATGAAAAAATAAAACAAACCAAAATACAACCATAGTTTAAACGAAACGCATGAAACGAACGAAAACAAACAATACAATAATGGACGAATCAAAACAAAAGAATGGATAGACGAAACGATTTAATTAGTGCTCGAAAGAAACAAACGGAAGGAACGTTAAGGAACGTAACGGAAAACAAATAAACATCGATGAAGCGATCGAAACAATTCGACTAAATGAAGGAAAAGTAAGAAAGAAAATATATGAAATAATGAGAAAGAAAGGAACGAAGAAAATAAAGAAATTAAATAAACAATTGAAAACGACGAATCAAACGACAGAAATATAAAAGAGAAGGAAACTATTGGCACAGAAATAAACGAATGAATCGAGTGAGTATGCAATAAACGAAATAAATTAATACATGCATGATCGGAACAATCGAAAACTGTGAGATTGATATGTACACATTGGAACGAATACAAATCAAAGACACAAACGACAGAAAATAAATCAACAGAAAATCTGTGTCTTTCATTACATTTATTCATTTTGTCCATACCTTCAATTATTGCTTTAATTAATTTTATACTTTCATTTTCGGTTAGTTACGTTTACTTTATGTATTGACATTTTGTTCATGTCTAATAAATACAATAATAGAATTGTTTTTTTTTTACATTTTTGAATTGGAACACGACATTATCTGCAGAGTTCGTTAACATTCTCATGAATATGAGAAAGAAAGGAACGAAGAAAATAAAGAAATTAAATAAACAATTGAAAATGGATAACGAACTGTTGGTATAACGAAGTAGTTTTAAGAATATTAATTATAACACGACGTACTGGAAAAATAAATAATTTTTTAATTATTGTTTCAAATTTGGCTATCATTATCGTTCTCACATATGCGGTTTCTCTTTACTTAAACAACTTTGGTCAGAGAAACAATTCGTTTGAGGATTTTCCGTGAAAATCCATAAAAAATGGTCTTTTGACCTTCAAATGATCTCTAAATGATCTAATATGTTGACATATTCGGACGTAAAATTTTCATTTCTGAGGTCGAACGTAGGGGTTTCTATTTGAAAAAACATACTTTGACCTTCCAATTATGCTCAAAATTGACCTCAACGTCAACTTCAAGGTCACCATTTTGTGGCCCCCTTTGAACCCTACAACTTTCGCCAGATCCATTTTTTTGTTTCTTCACTTCCGGAAGAGTTATTCAGCCGTCCTGTTTCAAATGGGACACCCTGTATATGTATGGTTCATGCGCTTCCTTCGCTTTTATATATATATGAATATGAATATGAATAACGTGAATAGGCCATATCCTTTTGTTTTAAATTAATCAGTAAATAAATAAATAAATTCACGAAATAAGTTGTACAAATCAATTAAAAGTATAAACGGTCAATGAAAAATATAAGAGAAATGAAATATATATGAAACTATAATAAACTGAAGCTATTTAAATCGATGAATTAGCGAGGCAATTTACCAAAGGAACAATAAAAGTGCATGAATAAAACAAACGAAACAATCGAAAGAAATGCTTGTCAAGTCCCGAAGAGAAATCGATTAATGAGCAAAAAAACAAGCCAACAAATGAAACAATAAAAGCCCATGAAGTAATACGAATTCTGCGATAAAAGGATCTTACAAAAAACAAACGAAGTTAAAAATAAATATATATTTGGTACATGATAAATGATAGGAACGATTGAATGTGAACTAAACGAAACATATACAACGCAATGTTGTGAAAAACAAAATTGGGCTATGAAGTGAATGAAAGCAAAGAAAACAAAACAAAACACACTGAACAAACAAAAGGAACTACACGAATAAAGTAAACAATAATAAAATAAAAGATACAAAAAAAAATAATAAAAAATTGTCATAAACATTCATCGGAATACAATAAAAGAATCGCACGATTAAAAAAAAAACAATTCTCGCTTTTTCAATTTTCAATTGATTTAATTTTTTTTTTAATTTTAATTACACGTACGTCTGTAGTTCACCTATTATTTTTGCATAAATCGACCCGAAATATCCACTAATCAGCTGTACGTATATTGCCACCTATTTTGAACCAAGAAATTTGGAAATCCCAAATTAACTGTTAACCCACTTCCGCAATTATTGAACGGTCGTGGTTAAATTCTACGACCGTTTGGTTACACACCTTATATATATATATATATATATAATCGAAAGCAGAAATTAATTAAACGGACCAAATGAACAAACTGTCCGCGTTATCTAATCGTGATAATTAACAATTTGCTGCGGCTGCTCTGTGCCGTCGCCGCAGCTTTCACAATCGTCAATAACCAGGACTCAAAACAATCCCAATCAAAACAAAGCGAAAACTCGATTCTAAATTTGATCGCACCGGTCGCGCCACGGTGTAGAATTCGTAAGTCAAGATCTAATTGAAATTTCTAGACATTTCAGGTCTACTTCCAGACACCCGTTATATACAGATCAATATAACGTTTCCACAAATTTCTACTATAGAGAGTCAATAAAGTCATTTTGAAAAAAATACATATAAACATATCAATCTTCCCGAAGATTGGCCCAATTTGGAAAATTGCCTCGGGAGAATACGGTATTTCTGCACACGATCGTATAGTTCTGCATGTACGAATGGTCTGACGTCATATCGAGCGGACATTTGATTGATCAATTCCACCCGCGCAATGGGAACAAAAGTCACCGGTGCAGCTTTTTATTCGTAATCCGGTAAAACTGTTGTCGGAACGGCTATCCGCTTAAAATGCCATTCAAACAGAGTCAGTTGGTGCAGAGCCATCAACTGCGTACGGTCTCTGTGCCCCTTGTGTTGTCTTTTTTTCCTCTTCTCTCGGCCACTTTTTTTTTGTTTTTTTTTCTTTTTTTTTTTTTTTTTTTTTGTTTTTTTTTAGAAAGAAGTCTCTCAATTATTTTCAGCTTCTCTTCGTTATCAAACAGGAATCGAATGCAAAGAGACACGTATACACGTGCAAGGATTGCCGACACTCAAAGTACAGCGACACTTGGATAATGAAAGCGACACACGCAAATGTCGCGTGTCCGACACTGTGTTACATCACACGAGAGCAAAAGCATATCGACGAGTAGCGGTCAGTTCAGGGAACTGAAACATGCTACTCTATATACATATATATATGTATATGTATATGCAAAAGTTCCGACGTTTCCCGGATGCTTGCGGATTCCACTTATCGCCCGTTCACTTTCTACGCGTACGTTTTTTTTTTCAGCCATTAATTATACGTACCCACAAGTTCTGTAATCTGCGTAAAGTGGCATCAGACACGAGAGGGTACACTCCGGCGAGGGATTGTTTGCATCCTGTCTATTGTGCAAATTTCCTTGAATAGTATACGGAGGGTTCGCGGACGATATATATTATTCTCGCCGGTACAACTGGTTTACATAAAAGGATAGTTTTTTGTCAGGGACACAACATTTTCCATTTCAATAGACGTCGGGGAAACTGATTCCACTGCACTTTGGTCGCGCCGGAGTCCGACGGTTTCACGCAAACGGTTTTTTGGAACAATTGCTTCGATGCCAATCACGATAAAAATCTGCAATTTCGAGAGTTGCACTGCGATTATGATTTATGAAGGAATCGAATTTAGGTTCGGTTACGATTTTATCGAAGAATTCGAATTTCAGCTTTTTTTCTTCTTAATTTCAAATGATTCACATTGAATGACAAGAAAAAAAACATGATTAGAAAGAGGAAGAAATTAAAAATGGACAGAATCATCATAATCATAACAATAATAACGTAATTGATAATAGAATATCGAGAAATTGAAAATCCACATTGAAAAATCGTCCGAATGCTGAAAAAAAATTTCAATATTCAAGTAAACATTTTTACTTGAATTAAGAATATGTTGCCTTCTTTTTAGTAAATCTTACTTAATCGAAGAAAATATTTACTTAATTCAAGTAAATATTTACTTGCTACTATTCAAATAAATATTTACTGAAAATAACAATTTTTTGTATTCAGTGTATATACAATCGACAGAGTAAAAAATTGATATGATAATTGTGAAAGAAATTGATAGAATTGAGAATCGATAAAATAATCAGAATTGACAGAATTCAAAATAGATTGAGTTCGAAATTGAACATTGATGATTATGAAAATCGCCAAAATCCACAATCGATGGATTTTGTAATATTGATACAGAATCTATAATTTTTAAGAAATTGTTTTGATATGATTTTTATGTCAATTTTTGGATTTCTTCCTTTGACGGAATAAATTCTGAAGAGGAACGTCACACAGACGTCACACAGACGAAACATAAATTTATTTTGTAGAATATTGTCAACTGGATCGTTTCCAATAAATAAACCAATTTTACAATTTATTAATTAGCAGTCAGAAGACACAAAATCTACGAACAGTTTTGTATACATTCTATTATAGAAAATCAACTAATTCGAGTTATGTTACATTGACGAAATCAATTAAATAGAAAATGGTAAGAGTTTGGAATTGACATAATTAACAAATTATTTAAAAGTGGCAAATGGGTTTATCAATTTGTATATAAAAATTTGATTAAAAGTTTCATAACTTGAAGATCGACAGGATCGATAGTCGTGTATTGATACAAATAAAAACCGCTTGAATGAAATATCGGTAGAATCGAGAGATCGATAATTACGAATTTTCGGAATTAATAACTCGTTAATCATGACTCGACATACAGTATAACAATCGACAGTGTCGAAAAGAATTTTGACAATGGATATAAAACAGAAAAAAAAAGACTTCGAAATCTACAAAAACGACAGGTCAATAAATCAGAAAGTAACAGGCTTTCAAATCAAATCACAATGCACAAAATTCATAAAAAAACGAGAATCGATATTCCGGCTGCATCGATATACTTGGGAATCGATAGATTGAAGAAACAATAAGACCAATGCAATTAAAAGTTGCAAAATGGTACAAAAGTTTTTAGAAAATGTTTAATTGTTTAAAATTCGTAGAGTCGTAATCGACAGAATCGATAGTCGACTATTGATACAAATGATAATCCTTTTGAATGAAAAAATCTCTACACAGCCGAGATATCGATGAAGTCACGAATCTACAGACATAATAAAATAAAAAAAATAAAATTAATTATACGTATAGTAAACAATTGATATTCAATAATCAAAAAATAAATCGGCATAACAACAATAAAAAAAACGGTCGTGTTCGAAATCCAGAATCTATCGAATTTAAAATGGTCAGAATCAGTACCCGATATAAAGTTACAATTGATAGTATCGAAAAGAATTTGTATTCGCAATTAATAAAATTTACCGATTAATATAGAATCGAAAATCAAAAGAATGAAAAATTTACAGAACTGATACTCGGTAAAGAATAAAAAATCGATAACGAATTCGATTAAATCGAAAGTCGAGATAATCAATACATATGCAAGCTATACTAACAAAAATCGAATGAATCGATAGAATAAATGATCGATAGTTCAGAATCGATGTACTGCGCACTGTCGATAAAATGGAAAATCGTTCGATTCGACGATAAATCGATACTGATATAGAATCGAAAGTCAATAAAAAGGCGTGGAACCACAATTTTAAAAATCAAAATCGTAGGTTAATTAATTAATAGTTTGCCTATTAACTATCAGTAATTGTTGCAAGTTCTTATTCATTAATATAATATTGTATATCGTATTGTATTATAATAATCATTTGATTCGCTATTAATTATTCCCGATTTACATCAATAACTGTTACATTTATTATGATTTTCCATCAAACTATAAAACATATATATAGACATACGTTTGCTTATTCCATTGGAGAGTTTCTGCGACTTGCAAACATTATCATCTTTGAACAACTTCTGCTCCTTTTCATTTACAAATTCTTATTTTACGACTTGAACAACGCGACGCTGTTTTTAAGCATATTTTAAGATGTTTGCTCATTTCATTCACGAGGTAAACATCCACTGCAATATTCTCCGTGGAGGGCTATTGAAAATGCGTTATATTGAAAAAGATATCCGTTATACACTCGTGAACTATCGTCAATACCCACGATTGAAATGCAGCCCAGGAGACGCCACCCGGACCAGCGAAATCAACAAGATAACGGCGATCGATACAAATATTCCATTCTTTCCAATTTGCATGTTACCGTCGTAGCTAATAGTCACGACAATAGATAAGCGTCTCTCCATTGTACCATGGAACTGCGGTAGTTGCCGCTCGGGATGTGACTGTGAATAAATTTACACAGCCTTTCAAGCTCATTATTAAGCGGAGGCCGCAGAGGCGAAGCCACTATATAGTTATTTATTAAAAAAAAAAAAAAAAAAAAAAAGAGAAAAGCATCACGCAAGAGTCAAACCATAATTCGTCAATTCCTCATATCATATCTGGTATAAGCTCGTGTTTTCAAAAAATGTCTAGTTTTTGGTCAACTTTCCGTACGTGAGATTTCCCTATATATAAAATAAGAACTAAGTACATTTCTTGTTTTTTTTTTTATTTTCATCAGCATATTTTCGTCCACCCTTGTCGCGTGTCACCATTTATTTGGGGTTCACCCTATTTCCCGATGCTAATCCAGGTATACATCGGCAACTCTCGTGACGTGTTTTACGTTTCCCCCGGTGTACGGTTCGTTCCGTTAATGTTCCGAGTCCGCACTGGGAATTGGAGTTTATGTCTAAAACTGAATTTTTTCGATGAAGACCGATATGTGCGCGTGTACATCGTCGTTTTCACACCGGATCGGCCATAAAGTAGCAGGAAAAGCAAAGCTTGCGAGAGATTCGTCGGTCCCGCCTAAAAAGTGGCGTCGCGTCGTAAATCTTGCACGATTATACGCTACCGCATATCGGGTGTCTCACAACTGACGGGTATAATATTACAAGGGCGATTCTTCGCACAATTTTCAACAAAAAAGACTCTTGTACCAAAATTCGATCCGGTTGATATAGTTTAATTATGACAAGTCGTTAATTTCACTTTTCCCACTTAAATATTAGTCCATTGTTATATTAGATTTTTGTTAAAGTGAAAAGTCAAAATGCTACAGGCTGCTCAGAATTAAGAAATCTGAAGATAGATTAAAGAAAAGCGAAGATGCACAAGAGAAAAAGGAAGGCAGAACTTAAAGAATGATTCAGAAAGATACGAGCTTGTTGTAAACATCGAGAGAGACAAAGATTATGGTCCTCCATATTGGATCCGCCATTTTGAATGTCGAAAAATATCGTGACGAATTCGTGAATAGGGACCTCAAAAATCACCGACCCACATATATATGTATATAGAATTATTATAAGATTTTAAAAGATAAGATAATAATTCTATATATATGTCACCGGACAACAGGCACACATTACAATTACGGTTGATGACGATTCGAATGCTTCCGAGTCTAGGATCACCGGTTCATGCGAAGGCAAATGTTATTGTTGTACAATCTTGCGCGAGTTCGTGACTGTGAAAAAATTACTAAATTACGATAATTTCACAAAGGGACCGACACGCCGTAAGCCGCGAATTCCGATGAAAATCTCGAAAAGGAGGTCGCAAGAAACAGTGGGCAATAAAACACGAATGCGCTAGAAACGGTACTAATATATAGGAAAGGGAGACGAGTGTAATAATACTCCGTTACATTCGTAAGTATGGACAAAAAGCTTTATGACTTTTGTTTTTCGTTACGTCTTATATGAATCGCGATATATAACGGGTGGTCCGTGCCTTTACTATCTAGAAGACAGGAATTTTTTTGTAAGTGCCAATTTTGAAATCATTTTTTTGAAATATTCCAAGGTAGTCTCGAGACTACTTAAATATTTGAAATATCGTTCAGGTAACGTCCTTTCTTTTTTATATGTATTACATTTTTTTAGTTTATTATGATTAATTATGTGAATATATATATGTCGAACACATGGTTGACAAAATTGTAATGTAATAACAATCGATGACAGCAAAAAGAAGCAGATACTAAAAATCGATTCAATTTCTACTTTCATTAAAACGATAATAATTTTAAGTTGGCCCTTGCGATCTATTTAAATCAATTGCGATGAAGGGTCAACTACGACGAGCATTTATTGTGGCCTTGGTTGTTGGCCCCTCGTGCAAGTGTATTTGCACAGTTCGCAAGGGCCAACTAAAAATAATTCGTTATAATTTAAACAGCAATCAGAGTAAATTTTCGTATTGAACATTTTTGTTTGAAATTGTCTGCAGAATCCCATGTAGTATTGTTGACCACTTGTCGGACACGTTGTATTACGATTGTATTACGATATTATGATGTATAAAACATGAGAAATTTTGTCATTTTATCTGTATTTGACGTACCAAATGGAAATAAATTGTTGATTCGTTTGTATTCTTACTTTTATAAATGTTTCCAAAACAATAATTATATACCAAAGAAATATTTAGTTAATTGAGATAAAATACTTTTTATTCAAGCGAATTTGATTCTAGTTTATTCGAGTATTCCAGCATAAATAATTCATGTATAAATTTCGAAAAATTACGTTTTTTTCTCTCACGAAATTATCGAAACACTTCCATGTATTGAAAAAAAGTATTGTTGCAACAACCATACTATTGCGGCTGACCAACCAAAGAAATTGTCGTGTCAACCAGGAGCATGATCGTCTCGAACATATTTAAAAAAAAATCTTTTAATTACAAAAAAAAAATTACCTTTTTATTAAAAAAAAAAAAAAAAAAAACAATATTTTTTGTTGGTCATGTTCAGGACGATGTTCGTTTGTTTCAAATAAATGTATTTCACGACCTTTTTTTTATATGTATCGAAAAACTCGCTACGATTCTACGTAAAAAGTCGAAAGCATTAAAATCCATTCTCGGCCAATCAATGTTTCAAACAGAAGCAAACAAAAAAAAAAAAAATGCCAGCCGCTCAGAATCCGATTTTTACTCTCGTAGAGTGGAAATGTTCACTCTCCGCCGGAAGTCAAGTTTCACGAGCTTACCTACACTGGGTACGCGAACGTATAGAGATTAAACAAAAGCACGAGAATAGAAGATTTTCCATTCCGTTTCGCGCTATAGGCGACAAAAAAAAAAAAAAAAAAAAAAAAAAAAAAAAAAAAAAAAAAAAAAAAAAAAAAAAAAAAAAAAAAAAAAAAAAAAAAAAAAAAAAAAAAAAAACGATTCCTTCGCGAAGAAAATGAAAAATACGCACTCTGCCGGAACGGAACAATGCGCATTTTAAAAAACACTCGTCGCTGCATTTCCGGTACTATATAAGTATTATTATACGTACAGGCAAAATTATTATTTAATGTTTATTTATATAGAAATGATTTGAAGTGATTTCCAAATTCGAATTTCAATATATAGACAATATGTCGTGGATCATCAGATATGTTTTTCATTCATATATTTCGAACAACTGGTTGACAATAATGTAATGACAATTGATGACAGAAAAAAGAACCAGATACCAAAAATCGATTCAATTTCTACTTTCATTGAAACGAATAAATTTAAGTTGGCACGTGCGGTCTATTTAAATGAATTGCGATGAGGGGCCAACTACACCAGCATTTATTGTGCGATTTAATCTCAGTAATTCGTAATCGACGATAATTGCATTGTTCTGTCATTTTATTAACTTTTAATTGCTATAACTTCAATTTAGAAATAATTGTATTTAGCGGAACTTTTCGGCTGGAAGAATCGACGATCATTAAGTTCATTATGCATCGAAAGTTTCCATTTTGTGGTATTTTTAGAGAAAAACTCCGGCCACAAACCTCACCATGTTATTTTGTTGAAAATCTCGACTTCTGGTTGGTCCATTTTGAAAAAAAATTCTGATTGTTGAATTCGATGCAAATTTTCGAATATTTTGAGTACTTGTTTAATATTTCCCTCAAAAACTATGAAAAATAGAATTTTTTGACGTTTTGCGTATTATTTTTTCGAAAATCATGGAACTTTTCTTTACTCAATTTACAAATAACAATGACTATTAGATTCGGTGCACTTTCCCGAGTATTTTGTATCTTGATTTCTAATTGGCCAATTTTAAGAAACCGATAACTGTTACATTTTCTGCCCTATTCCTCGTATTTCGAGAACTTTTCTTATTATAATCATAACACCTTTTGTTTAACAAATGGGACAACATGTACCTAAATATACAGAATATTTCTTAAATTTTGTAAAAATTTTCTTTTGTTGAAAATCGTGGATATCACGATTTCTAACTGGTCAATTTTGAAAAGCTGATGACTATTTGATTCGATATACAATTCCCAGTTTTTTGAGTACTTGTTCGACATTTTCCTCAATAAACTAAGAAAGACATAATTTTTGAAAATTTCTCACATTATTTTTTCGAAAATCATAGATATCTCAACTTCTAATTGGTCAATTTATAAAACTCAACATTTTTTAGATTCACTATTTTCTTGAGCAAATTTTAAGCCATTGGTCAATTTTTTTTTACTAAATTAAAAATGATAAGAGGGTTTAAAGTTTTTCTTGTATGATAATAACATAATAATATTTTTTTCGAGTGATCAAATCCATACATGTTTAATGAATCAATGTAGTTAAAACTCTGCTGTCGACGTTGGAAAATTTCCAAACAACGATATAAAGAATAATAATTAAAAAAAAAATGAAGGCTCATAGACAAATAAATCTCTATTAATGATAAGAAACATCAATAAAATAACAAAGCAGAAAGGTTCCGAAGGTACATATCGATTAATACCGATAAAGTTGAGTTTATCCCTTCGAACATCGATAGAAGGATTTTCTGAAGATGGAGCAGCCGCGCATGAAATCTTCAATTTACTCGGACCATCGGCTACTAAATTTTGCAGGATATATGCAATCTCAAGAGAGGATTTTCATGTTCGATTGGATTCGGCAGTGGAACGAGCTGAAAACACTTTTTTTGACATCTTGAAAAAAAAAAGAAAAAAATCTACGAAAATATACATCTCCTGCGTCAAAGAATTACGAAAACAGGCGTAAGTGAAGGGCTGATTGAGTAAATCGATAAACGTTCCTATTTGACAAAGTAAAAATGTTTTTAATTAAGCAATTATTAATGGATGAAATGATTCGACGTTCGGTCCGAAGCGATTGTATTTCTGAACGATCTGCCACGGGAAATCGAGTGAATTTTGCTTTGTTGGTTCATGCATTGTTTATTTTTATTTTTTTTTAAGTTGTTTTCCATGGACTATATGTCTAGTGGCACATGATAACTTTGTCAGCGACGAACTTTTTCGTTCAACGTGGTACTGAAGAAGAAAATAAAGGTGCAATCGGAAATTGATGTCGTTCACTTTTGTGCCGAGGACATCTGAAGTCTTCATTGGAGGGAACGAATGTCACCTGGACAGTGTAATAAATTGTGAAAATGAATCTGAATAAATCCCATCAACAAATCAAAATTCAACTCTTTAATTCAATTTTTAAAAAAATGTACTTGTCATAATGTTTCATCGTATATTTTCTTCAGAGATTAAACATCGAAGATTTGAATTTATGGCGACTTCAAAATGGCGGCTCAAGTCGAATTCATGAATTTTATGCAAAACAGACAAAAAAAAAACGATTCTCAAAACGTCTCACTCGAAATTTTTCATTTCTCAAATTAAAACTCAATTTTAAGGATCTCTTCATAAAATGGCCGACTTGAAAATAATTGCTCGATTTCGCTGTCGAATCGAAATATTTCAAACTGTAAAACTATTATATATAAGAAGTTTCAATTACGAGTTTTCGTAATCGTAATTAACTCGATTATAAAAATGGCTGTCTCAATGTTTTTCCTTTCCTTCTTCTTTTTCCGCCATTTTGAATTCACGTAGGAATAACGAAAATTACACAATATAGTTATACAATATGTAAAATTTTCTTTTCATGTTTGTTTCTTTCTATTTTTAGGAGGAGGTTTCTTATATCGAAGATCTTCTCGCGAATTTCATTTCCCCCTGCCGCGTTCTCATCCCCCAGACATTTTTCTTTTTCCGAAGCGCCCGCTTAGTCTTCCGTCGCGCCCTCTGTGCGCCGTTCAAACCCGTTTCCCCCTCGATTTTTTTCAGGTGCGATTTTTCACCTCGAAAGACGAGAAACTCTGCTTTTCCTCGTTGACTCTGCGTCGCCCGCCTCGATTTTCCGGGGCATGAGCCACCGCCATCCGCGATGGTTCAAAGGTTTTCCGGAGGTGGCGGAAGGGGGCGAGTGGTACATGTACAGGTTCCTCGATAAAGAAAAGTGCGACAAAGGCGAGATAAAGAACGATAAACGGAACGGTGAAAAAGGACACACATATATATAGCGAGAGAAGGAGATTCGTCCATCCAAATAAGTCGGCCTGCGACAAAAGGCGAGCGAGCCCGTAGATATTCGGTTGGGAGACTCGGCACTTATTTGGCTGTCGTCCAGCAGTCCCTTATTCCCCTTCCGTGGAATGCCCGTTACTCCATTAGCAGTTACCACCTCTCTCGACTCGTCTTTGCAGGCGCCTCGCTGATTTTCATTGTCGCAGCTTTTAATGGGTTACCGCCATCGACAATGCGAACTGCGCGCTTTACACGTCCCAGCACTTTAATTTGGAAAATTTCTGTGTCTTTGGCCAAGAAGGGCGCGAGGTAATACAGGAAGGAAATGTACGAAATATATAGTTGCAATATGTACTGGTCCATTGTTCACGATCGACATAGGAATGAAATGAAAATTGTATGAAAACATGCCTTCGCTGCCTGAACTTTGATATTGCTTATTCTATATACATGTACTAAATGTTCATAGATGACCCCTAATCACGGTACATTTAAATAGACACTAGGGGCCAACTAAACACGATTTCGTTATAATAGGAAATCGAAACAAATTTTTGTTCCTGACTTTTTTACATGTATTATAACCGCAATGAATCCACCGCATTCGTGGCTTGACATTCATTGGAGGATCACCCGGTATATATGCAGAGGGAGTGGGAAACACCTTCCTCATGAATTTCGCGAACTCGTTCGAAAGGTCGAAGCTCGTTACATTGACTTAAAAAATTACGAAAAACCCGGAACGAGCGGACGGTCGTTTGACTCGAGCAGTCGTAAAACGACGCGCCTTAAAAAAAAAAGAAAAAGAAGAACCTCTTGAATTTCAAGTTTGCCCCGGCAAATGGGATTTTTTTGCGATAAATTGAAATGAAAATTTGGCTGACGGTCGCGTCTGCCGTAAAATGATATACATGGAGGGGCTTATAACCTGTCCCGGCGACAGCGGCGTACTAATCAAATTCGAGCCCCCGTGGGACGATTCAGGCTCGGTATATACCGCAGGCTCTGGTGCGTTAATTAATTTTAGCGTATTAGCACCCTGGATCCATCCGGCACCTTTCGTCGCCGGGGTGGTGGACGATCGCGCGCGCTAAGAACGCCCGCGGACAGCCCGGGATATCGCAAAGCCATCTCACTTATTCACGGATTCGAATTAATCCGCAATTCCGACTATATATATATATATATACGTCCGAATCCCTGTGTGTCTTCCGCATGCGCCTCAATGCCACCCCCGTCCATCCCTGTTACGTCGCCTTCGGCGTTTATATATATACATATATATACCTCTTATTATTCCATGGTCTAATCCGGAGCCATGTAATTTCGTCTCGTCTTTTAAACCCGACGAAAGTACACGTATAAGAAGTAGAATTTCGTTCTGCAATACTGGACAATTGCATCGAAGGATTATGACATTGGTGATAGTATAGTTTACCTCGTAAACGAAAAGAAAACTATTTTTCCAAGTAGTGAAAACTTTTAAATTGTGCATTGCAGATTTCAGTGTTTTGTCGTAACGACTGCAATACGGACGTTGAAGTACTGAAATTGACAATTGATGAAACAATTAGCTAATTATGATGATTTTTGAAAAATATGAACGTATATATTATATGGTTCTGAAAATTCTGTCCCTTATCTTGAATTATAGATTCCAACGATTCTAGTATCTTCAATGTGTCAAAAAAAGATTTTGAGTACTTGTCGATTATTCACAATTATATCGACTATCGATTCTTTTGATTCTATCGATCTTTTGGATTCTTAATTCTCGATTCTTTCTAAATCTCGTCACATTTAAATTTTATCAATTCTCGTCTTCATCGATTATCGATTGTACCGGCATAATCGACTTTCGACTACATCTGTCGCTCGATTCCGACGACACTACACTATTTATCGATCATATCGACTCACGATTACTTCGATGTTCAACTTTATCGAATCTCGATTACATTGAGATTCAATTAATACGAATTCAGACGTCCCACGATTCTGTCATTTTTGTCGATTGTATCAAGTGCATTAATTTGATCGATTCTATCGATTCTCGATTATTTCGATTATCGATACATCTGAATTTAAATTTCCTCGCATCTTTCAATTTTATTGATACTTATTTCCAAGTAGTGATTTATATGCATTCTCGATTATTGATTCTCAAATATCGACGCTATATTTTATATATATAGATATATATCGATTCAAATATCGATTCTCCATTCTTTTGCATTTCAATTCGTTCGATAGCTGAATATGTTATCATAATTTTAATTTCATCGATTTCATGTAATAAACGATTCTAAGAATTCTGCACAGTTTCTGTCTATTATCGATATAATCGATACTCGATATTAATATTCGCAATTCCTTCGATAATTGTATCGAAACGCGATTTCATTGAATTTCAATTTCTATGTTTCAGTCGCTTCAGGATTCCGTAATTTCAATTGATTTCAACGAGTACATTAATTTGGTCGACTATCAATTTTATCTTGGTTCTTGGTTCTTTCGATTATCGATTTATCTGAATCTAAATTTAACCACCTTTCAATTTCATTGAATCTTTCCATCGATTTCATCTAATCTGGATTTCTTTTATTGATGATTGATTCGCGTTTATAGATTATATTTCTTAAAGGTCGACTCTCGAATCTTTCGATACTTGAAATTTATCACCTTTAAGGATCATCGTTTATCACTACTATCAATTTCACCATTATTTATCGATTTCATCTATTTGCGATTCTAACAATTTCATAGTCTCTGTCTATCGATTATATCGTCTCGCGATTCCGTCGATATTTAATTATCGAATCTCAGTTACATTGAATTTCAATTTTTGTAAGTTCAGTCGTCTTGTTATTCTGTCATTTTTGTCAATTTCATCGAGTACTTTAATTTGATCGATTTTCGATTCAATCGATTATTGATCCTTTCGATTATCGATCCTTTTGATTATCGATTCTTCGGAATTTAAATTTCATCACTTTTTAATTTCTTTGATTCCTATTGCATTCTCGATTATTGTCGACTATCTATTCTTCCGATTCTCGATTCTTTAGATATTTGAAATTCATCGCATTTTAATTTCATCGATTATCAATTCCATCCTTTTTTCGATTCAAATAATTACCGTCTCGCTACTTTCTTCGACTTTCGATTATCGAATCTCGATTCCGTCGATCCTCCTTTTCATATTTTTGGTTCCATTATATCGCTTATACATGTATGTCTATTCCATTGATTCGCGATAAAATATTGATTACTTTCTTTCTCGACTATGAACCATCGATAATCGATTATATAGGTTCTGTACAATATTACCATATTGAATGACTTTTTCCTCCTCTTACTTTACATATTTATTCTTTTTATTTAATTCTAATAACTTTGATTTAACGAATTTCAGGAATTCAATTTCCATCGACTGTACCGATTACTTTGTAAACGGTTATAAATGTATGCGCGCGCGCCCTCATATGTGTGTGTGTGTGTGTGTGTGCGTTCAATCAAATGTACATTAAAATTAATTGTAATGCATTGATAATAAATTATTGCTTACCACAATATTCGAACATTCGACAGTTCCTATATACGTTTAATATGGTTGACTGCGGGAAATGCCTGAAACATAAAAAGATTATACAACTGATTAATTATACATTTCGTAAAAATAAAATTAAGGCTATACAATGAAAAATGAAAAAATCGTATAAATCAATATTGTTATGTTATACCATATACTATAATTTTGATCATTGACTTAATATGTCGCGTGTAATATATATATATATATAGATATCCTTTAAAATAAATTCCCTATTATTCAAAAGTGGAATGGACACGGGCAACGTTAATCGAGCGAGGGCCCACAAAAGATCCTTAACATAATCCGATAATGACTTGGCTCTAAAAGTCCCGGAATGAAAACTCGCGTATTAAAATCCGCTTATCAATTTGAATTCATGGTTACGAGTCGTTCCGTGTGCCGGAAGCAAAACAAATCTATTATTTCATCCCGTGGATATTAATATTCCGCAGCTCATGTGTACATTTGGCCAATATGTCGCAGCGCTATATGGTATATGGCGCTGCGTTAAATTGAAATTTCATATTGCACGTGCGGTTTGAATTACGAATATTTACAAGCGCCCGGTATAATCGACGAAATTATATCGAGATGATTTTCTGCATATTGATTATTATATATATCCGCGTATCGCTATACGAAAATAAACAGATTTTATCGTATGTGCGTATATTACAGTTAGTACGTTTTGGCTTGCGGGCAAGTGTACCACAAGGGGGCGCTAGCGGTAGCACGAGTTAATTTTGAATTTTCCGCAAAAAAAAAAAAAAATGAAAAAATGAAACCAAGCGCATCTCATTTTTGGCCCTGATTAATTTTTAACGAGATCATGCATATTGTACGCACGGTCACGTGTAAATTAATACACGACTCTCTTTTTTTTTTCATATATAATTCGATGCTTTCGCATTCACGAAGATATTCCACATTCATCCGTAGCCATATTGTTACGGTTTGATATGATATCAAATTTTTGTGTTTCTGTACCTAGTGTAGGTTTTCTGCAGTTTTCCTACACTGTGCGACGAATGAGGGTACATG
>JAPYZR010008586.1:0-19390 GCA_030522945.1 Trichopria nigra | reverse complement strand
TGTCCTCGTAAATTTAACATGGGAAATGATAGGGAAATAAAAAACATGCAAATTTATGCAAATGTCCTCGTAAACTACTCTTCTAACATATATATATAGGTACAATGAGAAAGATGAAAAAATTGTTTGTAATGAATAACTCTTGCAAACATAACATCGAACCTTATATTAATATTGTAATCAATTGAATTAATATGATGTAAATACTAAAATTCTTTCGCAATAACTTGTGGGACTTGATAAATTCTGCAATTTACATGTAAAGGTGTATATATTTATATTTATATGTATGTATATGTATATGCATATATGTATGAAGGCATGTGTAGACAAAGATATACTATTGTGCATATAATAGTCTGATGCAATTGTAAAGAAATGAGAATGTATGATTAGATATATTATTTCGAAATTGTACAATATAATTACAAAACACTAAATTGGAAAGACAACTACAGAGAGGCTAATTTGAAGTTCGAATTAAAAATGTATATACCGCTGGAATAAATTCGTCATTTTTTTTTTTTTTTTCTTAATTGCATTATGTGTCTCTGCTGCATCTGAAACTTGCACATTATATATCGCCGTTAATAATGTATAACGTGAAAAGGACATAGAAATATGAAAAATTAAAAGTGTATAAGTACATGATTTTTCCTTTTTTTTCCTTTTTACATTCGACGTTTTTCTTTCGGTGTATTTGAAAATCTCCTGTAGGAGGGATACATACGTTATTCCTGTAATACGTGATCCATAAATCTTCGAATTTCTTTCCGTCGTTCCCGATTCGGTGAAATGTCGATGATGAAAATGTCGGATGTGAAACGATTATGAAAGGAAAGCTTTTTAAGGATGACCCAGCAAACAAAGCAAGTGACGATTATGTTACAAATATATCGCGGTAATTTCTTACATGAATGTTACATTAATGGTACATAATTGTTACATTGTGGATGACTGGGAATGTCGCGGGTTTCATAGAATAAAACAATATGAAGATTAGAAATTGTTGAGTTCAATTCAGAATTACATTTCAACAAACTATTGATTATAATCATTCCCAGTAAGAAAAAAAGATTTGAGAAAAATAGAAATTTTGTTTTTCTTTGCTTAATTTATCAATGAGAATTAAAATAAATAAAATAAACAGATGTATTTTATCAAATATTCAATCCAATTAAATCTAATTCAATTCCATACAATAAAAATCCTATTAATCCCATCAATTGCCATCAAATTTCACGAATACATCGATATTTGTTATTGATTTCCATAATTGAACATCATTCTAGGAATTGCACGAAATCGAATTGTAAGCCGGGAATTCAATGAGATTAAATAGGATTAGGTACGATTATTTTATTCGTAAAATATATATTCAGTCGTACAATGAATTTTAATCATTATTTTCCAATCATTCGAATGCAGGATCCTCCATGGCATAAATTTAAAGTTATATTATTGGAATAATTTCAAAGAAATTAATGATTTAGAAATTACACGATATTGGATACAATTGAATATGATTGACAGGATATAATTGTATTTGAAAAATAGCTATTAACGGAATTTAATATTATTCAATTTACTAATTATTGAAGTCCATGTCTAGAATTGAATGGAATTGAATAATTTATACATTACATGGAATTAAATAGGATAGGATGGGATTTCGTATTCTTTTCAATCCTTTTTCGCTTATTGACATTCACTCTTTTTAAACCATAAAAAACGTTCAGTAAATATCGACTTTCTTGCAATATTAATTGAATTCCATCCGTAAATTTCAGTGGAATTGGAATTCGAGTCGAATCCATTATTTAGGAATCTCTTGCTATTGGACAAAGATTGAATACGATTGACAAATAGCTATTGATAAAATTCAATATTACAGTGTACTTATAATTGAAGTCCATGTCTAGAATTGGATGGAATTGAATAATTTGTACATTTCATTCAATTACATATAGGACATAATAGGATATAGGATAGGGTGGGAAATCAATTGGGAATTCAATAGGATTTCGAATTGTTTTCAGTCCCTTTTCACTTATTGATATTCGCCCTACTCTTTAAACCATAAAAAACGTTAAGTAAATATCGACTATTATTGCAATAATTGAATTCTATCCATAAGTTTCAGTGGAATTTGAATTCGAATCGAATTAATTACTTAGAAATTTCTTGGTATTCGATAAGATTAAATATGATTGACAAATAGCTATTGATTATGAAATTCAATATTATTCAATTTACTAATTACCGAAGTCCATGTCTAGAATTGGATGGAATTAAATAATTTATACATTTCGTGGAATTATATATATAATAGGATGGGATTTCGAATTGTTTTCAGTCGAAAATTTCTGTGTCCAGAAATAAATGAAATTGAATAATTTATGTATTTCATGAAATTAAGTAGGGCAGGATGGGATTTAATTTAAAATGTAGAATAATTAGGAATTACATTCCAATTTAAAAAATTTTTATTTCATCCATTGGTATTCGCCCAAATTGAGGAAATAGATGAATCCTTTGCCTTGAAACATAAATTTCAAGACAACGGAATTCCACTACGATCAAATTTCAGAATTTGTCCATATAGTGATGCCCAACACGGACGTGGTCCTTACAAATCGTCGGAGTTTGGAAATAGCCGGAGTTGACACGTGTTATTTCCATTTGGCCGTATATAATAATGTTTCTTCATCAAAAAACATAAAGTCATCCCTTTAAATCTATATGGACTATTTGAAGGAAGATGGATGGCTCAAACCGATTTTTCCGTATCTTTCAAGTCAATGATGTATATTGACAGATGTACAACGATGTACATGACGAACATTTGATTGCGCGATCGACAAATTGTTCTATCCGGTTTTTGTTTATTCCATATACCTGGTAGTTTTTGCCATACTCCTTGATCAGCATGAAGAAAAGTAAAGTTTCCTCATTCTTGTCTCGAGACGCAACATCGCCTTGCTGCTTTCCTCCTTTTAAACACAGCGATTATTTTAGTCTCTAGACATTGGAATGCTAAAAATAAATCGTCGAAAGTGACGATCCTATTCCATCGCTTTGATCCACTCTTAACCCATCATCACCTTGTACAATTTACTTGTGCCTTCGCACGCCTATCCTTTCCAATCATTATTTACATATTAATAATGGCGACTTGTCTATTTTTATGTCGTGCATCGGGACTTTTGGATGGATCGTCGCGATTTTGTAACTATATATAGCCAGCTAGCTAAATAGTACCAGTAAACGCCTTTTATCGCGTATATAAATTTCGTATGCAAAGACGGCATATACGTCGACGACCTTGCCTCTTGTCACTTTCACCGGTTGCCGACGCGTTCCTGGCTGCAGGGTCGGATGACAAAGTACACACATCTTGCCCTCGAAAAGGTGCCCCGTCCTCTTCCTTTTTTTTCTCACTCGTTGAAATCGAAATCGAATTCCAACCTGTTTCGAAGCTTACCTCGGAACTGATAAAAAGTAAAGAGAGCGATAGTCGGTTCGTGAAATTATTTTCAGTCGTCCCGTTTATATTTTTTTGTTCAATGACTGATTTTGTTGAATACTTCATATTTACGGTTAAAACAATACACGATAGATATTATTAGGAATTCATCCATGGAATGTTTAGAAGAAACAAGTTTGACATCAATAAACGTTATGACAAACTCTCATTTTGCCATCCATCAACGCCAACAATATTAATTCACCAATTTGGTGATTAGGTAAACTGCAGATACCATATAACATCCATCGGACGTCCATTGTGTGCGGATATAGTGAACGTACGATGGACAACGAATGTACAATGGACATAAATAGGATTTGTAATGGACAATGACTCGGAGTGCATTGATCGTCCAATGTATCTGAACATCAAACGTACATCCACTTTTCGTCCACGGATGAATGGATAAGTGATGTAAGATTCATTAACGATTTATCGGATGATTAGATGGAAATTCTTAATTGTATTAGATGAGAAACTCTAATAAGCATCTCGAGTCAGGTTTGTATAAGCTCTGATCCGATGTTTTAATCGAAGCAAAAGAGGATTCTTATCATCCATACCGAAGAAAAACTGATGGATGCATCAGCAATGTTAAAGAACTAAGGAAAGGAAAGTACATCATTGCATTGTTGCCGATTCTCGTGCAACCACGGCATATTATAAGATTACTCATTTAACCAGCCTTGATGATATCGGCGGAAATCCGATACAGGCGAACATTCTCGATCGTTGTTCATACTGACAGACGTCGATCTGATTGCGGCCTCGGACGCAGACTTCGAGGAAATGGATGCTTTTACGGGTTGCATTCGAAAACTGACTAATATTTTTTTTTTTTGTTATTTATTATTATTTCTACACGAGTTAACAAAGTAACAAAAAAACAATTGTTTCAAATTGAAAGAAAAATAAACAATTAAAAACGTACATCTAAAAAATTAAATTCTTTAAAGAACAAATTGTTATCCAACCTAATGGAATAGAAAATATACGTTGAATCTCTATATCATATCCGGCATTTCTGTTTTATATAAATATTAATTCGATTCAATTAAAATCTCTCCCGCCTCAAATAATAAATAATTAAGTACTTGCAGCCATTAAAATATTTCACTTTCACGATTTGCCTTTAAAGTTTACGTTTTTAGAGAGAATGCGCACAACCTTGAAATAGGCGTTTGCCGCAAAAATCGTTCGAATGTAATATTGAATTGGCGCGCGACTGGATTTTCGCGCCATAAACCTCGACAATAATAAAAAAGAAAAAAAAAAAGAAAGAGGAATAATTTTCAAGGCTCTTTCACTTGGAAGACTAGTGCGATCGCGTTGGTCCGAGGTGCGATTTCGCGAAAGCGTGACATCCCGTGGATTCGTTATATATTGCAAACGCAACTTGTAAAAGTGCGTTTGGTCGATGCTTTTGTTTACACGCAACTTTCCGTTGAAAGTGAAACACATTAACGAATTGATGGACTTTTAAATCATGGATTATATTAAATATAGTAGAGACAAACTAAAATTTAAATTTTTTAAAATTGTTCATTTGATAACAAATATTTTCACTGTTGCTCTGTAATGAAGAATAATGAAGAAAAATATCGAACAAACTGATGGAAAATGTAGAAAAATAAAGAAATATAACTTTTTTTAAACTAAAATAATATGATGTTGAAGAACGTTTTTGTAATGTAAACAAAAGATGCATAAAAATCCATTGGGGTCAGAAATTCGTCAGATAAGTCATATGATCATTTTTTTATAGCCCAGCACTTTTCTATCGTATGAAATTGCGAGGATTCTATAAGGGAAGCTCTCAAAAGGCCGACAATTTGAAAAGTATTATTTCCATTTTCAACAATGTATTTATCAATTCAACATTTCAACCTGACTATCAGAAAGAAAGAATTTTAAAATGAATTTGTTCTATTTCTAATTTTAAAAGTAATTGTTCGTTTTTCAAAATGGTTATCAGAATTTCTTTTGACGATTCGTTCGTTTCTTTATTGTACTTTTTTCGTAAATGGTAAATATTTCACATATTACCTTGATATTCAACATTCAAAGTAAAATGACCATAGTAATCAGAGCATATTTCAACTTTAACAAAATTTATTTCAAACGCGGTTCCATGGGCTACGTGAACAAATTTTCTAAATATTACCAAAATATTCCTATAATAAATATTACACGTAAATATCGTAACATGTCGTTTGATGACATATTGAAAAGTTTCAAATAAAGTCATTAAAACGTCGTTAAGAAATGAAATATATAAAATTCTTTTTAATCGTCTATTTTTATCTATATATCTAACACGTAGTGTGTAAATTTTTTTAAATTAAATTTTATCTTTGAATTTTTTTAAATTGTTCATTTGATAGCAAATATTTTCACTGTTGCTCCAGAACATATTTAAGCTTTTGATTAGAAAATAAAAATATTTTTTAGAATATACACATTTATATCTTTTGACAAATTTTTTAAATGTTTTAAATCAATGAAAATGTTATTAAATTGTATTATATTGAATTGTATTGTATTTATTGTAAAATATTTTCAGACCTCATTTATATTTTTAGAAGTTGACAAAAGAGGGTGTTAATCCTCTTATCTAAGGGAGTTAAATATTAATCCTTTGAAGAATACCTTTTTGTCTCATTTCTTTTTTTTACATGTATTATCGATGTGTCTTTACATTTTATTCATTTTAGACTTTTGGAAATCTGAGTTAATAGGATTTTCAGAAAAATTGCAATAATTTATTGACTTAAATGTTTTTTGTTGAGAATTGACGTGAGAAAACTCGTCCTTTTTAGAAAAAAATTCTTTTTTCTGAAATGCAAACAGTTGAGACTTTGAAATGTTTTCCACATATTCTTCACGCACAGTTTTATAAAATATATATTTTTGTAGAATTTTTCGTATGATAGTTTTTCAAAAAAACAAAAATTTAATTACGAAAATTGTTTATTTAAAAAAATTATTCTTCATATTGAATCCGCCATTTGGAATATTGAAAATCTTATTTCAGATTCGTAATCAGTGACAAATAAAATATGGAATCACGAAAGATATAAGGAAAATCACAAAAAAGTCTGGAAAAATTTGTCTCTGATGTGAATAGTTAAAATATTGTTATAAAAAGCAAAACTTTTTTGAAAATACTTTAAATACATTTTCTCCAACTTGTGTAATCAACGATTTCAAACATGTCAAAAAATATTTTAAAATTATTTATAAAATATTTCCTAAAAGATTGACAATTATAATGTAATATTTTTTAAAATATTTTTAAAATAATTGTATAAATTATAAATAAAATACCTTATAACAAAATTCATTCAAAAATGGATTTCCCTCGTATACATTGTTTTCGTAAAGTTATTGATAATATTCTATGTAAAAATGTTAAAAATATATTGTGTCAAATTATTTTTTTTTAATATATTTTAGACTCGATCTATGCTATATGTCAATGCACATGTTATATTTTATTTTTTTGTCATATTTTCTATATTTATAATATTTTCAAATCTTTGCACAATATTTTTCGACATTCCTCATTATTATTAAAAATGTACATTGCCATTGAATTAAAGGCATATTATATTAGTTTAGCAACATACGTTTTCCAAAACTGGATATGGACATAATACGACGTTAAACGAAAAAGTAAAAAAATCGTTCCTGCACTGCAATCATAATATGCTGGAACAAAGTACATGCATAAAGCAGTTTAATTTTCAGGACATTTAACACGCCCATTTCTTCTCATCTTTACATAACTCGTGTCGTTGAACCGTAAACGTTTTGCGCTTCGCCGATATCAGTTACGTGCATCATTATTCCAGAATAAAGTAGAAAACTGTTTTGTATGTTTATTTCAAACCGTGATTTAGTTTCTTACTTCCTCATTCGATTATTTATTCGAGACTAAATGATTCTTGAATGTTTTTTCCGACGACTTCAGAATTGAATTTAATAAGTTCTCAAAGTGTAATTGCAATTATTCAACGCAATTTGTATTTTTCTACACGAGTAAATTTTTATCAAAAGATACAAAAAAATATTTTGATTCGAGAAATTAAAAAAAATTGTTCTGAAATTCCCGCAAATACTAAATTTCATTAAAATTCGTAAAAAAATAAACTGAATTCAATCGAATTTTTACCCATCAACAAAAATTGTAAAAATTGTTGAAAAAAGTTCGATGCATTAGAATTTTTTTATAAATAATAATAATAAAAAAAAAAAATAAAAGACTTTACCAAAAAGAAAAAAAAAAAAAAAAAAAAAAAAAAAAAAAAAAAAAAAAAAAAAAAAAAAAACAGGCCAAAAGCGCTGTCCAGCAAGGTGAACTTCAATTCTCGATTGAGAAATTCACGTGCTCAGACAAAGCGACTATATATATATATATATATAATCAGCTTTATTTTTTATCTCTTATATATATACATAGTATATTTATAGAAACTGTCGAAAGCGACAAGCGTATACACCCTGAGTGGAGGTATACGAGAAAGCCAATGTTCCTTTGCAAAGACTCGAAAGTTATTTTCCGAAACATCGCCGATGCGTGCGTTTCATGGAAAGTTTATTGCCGCTCGAGGATTGTTTAGTTATGCACAAATAAAATTATGCAAGATATTAACACGCAACGATAAGAAAAGTGACAGATATGTACATATATATACCTGTTACAAGGATATGAAATCAAAAAGAAAGGATGGCAAATCATACATTATTCATGCTTTTACATTTTTTCGAACAGTCGCGAAGATGTCTATTATCTAATCGATCAATATTTCAGGGTCATCGGCGAAGAAGCTTCAGAAATCAAAGTAGTGATTTTCAGTTTCAACGTGAATAATTATTACCTATATATATACGACAATTTATGCTCGTATATAAAAAACATTTGATTATATACGGTGCACATGTAGAAATGTATTTCCAGTTTTAGATTCGCGTCAGCCATTCTTGACTTCTATGATATACGGTGAAGCCATAGATATTAGCATCACGTACTTCTGAAGTGGACAATGGACATTTCCGTGACATGACTCTATTCAGCGCTCATTAGTATATATATATATGTGTATACACGCCTTTATTGTTTTCTTTCGAATATCAATACGATTGTCTCGTACCTTAAACTTTCTTAAACAAATATTTGTCAAGACATCTCGAGTATATCGTTTTGTTTAAAGTCGCCGTTTTGCATTATGTTTAAACTTGTTTAAAACAAATTAAAAACAATGATAAAATATTAATTAAGTGTTTATAACGACTTTTTACAGTCAAATTTGGTTTCATATACACGTCGATGTTTCTAGATCCGTAAACATATAGGATCATAATCGAAGCAATGTTTACACGGCCCAAAGATGAGCTCGAGAGGACTATACTACTATGTAAACGACACGCATATAACATTATTATGTTAATTAAAGTTTGTTCCCAATTACCGCGATTGTATCTAGAGTTATTGTTAGGTTAGTTTTCAGTTATGTTCTAGAATTGATAATGAAAGTCCACGTAATTTTAAGTATAAAAGTGTAAATATTAAGTATACAGTATAAATATTAAGTATGACAAATATTAATCGTACTATAAGTACGAAGTAACTAAGATCAATATGAAATATATCAAAATGCATCAGCATGAAGTTTTCTCTAGATCTCGTGTTTGATGATGAACCAGAAAAATTAGTGTTACAATAGTTTCTGATCAAGAAATGCTGATAGTAAATTAAAAATTATTTGTATTTGCTTGTTCCATGAGGTACAATTCCTATTAATAAAATATATATCTATATATATATCAAACAATGAACAAAAAAGTTACATAAGACGACGTATTTATCATAGTCCATTATCCAGGAATATAAAATAGACCCAACCCAAATACACAAGTACGCCCAGACCAGGTGTATAATGGACGTCCAATGTCGTCCAGTTGTCACTGTCGAGGACATCTACTGTGTAAGTATAATAGTATAATGGACGTCCTATGGATCTAAAATGGACGTAAAAATAAAATACAACTAATAATGATGATGATAATAATAATAAAACGTAAACGTGAACAAAAACAGGATGTACATTGACCGTCCGATCTACTTCTGAGTCTGGACGTCACTTATTCGTACATATCTGGATATCCAAATGTACTTCCAAATTGGACGAATCATGGGTGTCCAGGACTTGCCTGAATTGAATTGATGAAATCTTCTTAAACGTTGTAAATACGAATCTCCCCTCGAAGATTCTTAAACAGACTACCATTAGCGTATAAATCTTTGTCTCGCAGGATATAGTCAAATAAGAGGTTGCATATGGTCTTCATGATGGTCGAATGTAGGAATAAATATATCAATGTAAAGTTTAACCTTCGTTTTTCATAAAATACTTTCAACAGTCATACTTTTTATGCTTTATTCGGTTATTGGACCCAAGATCTCCCCCTACTTTCACTCTAGTTATCAATCTTCTAAACATAATTCTACTTCAGCGAAGAATACCATCAAGTTTCGTCCCACTGAAACGTACATGTATGTTGGTTTGTATTAACTGATGGACGATTATCGATCTCGTGTCGATTGATTCAGCCATTCATCACAGTTTAAACAAATTGATGTCCGTACTATGTCAATTCGGTCTCTGATTGGGTAACGTAGCTGTGGATCAAAGAAAAAAGAATAAAAGCAATCACCAAAAACCTTAGAGAACGTGAAAGTAACAGTACACGATAACTTTTTTTTTATATTACGGCCCTTCTACCGCTAATTGGCCCCTCACCGATCGCACTATGGCCCGGACGACCCGGACGACCCGGACACGACAACTTATGTGCTTTTTGAAAAATCATCAGGGATTGGTCAATCGACCGTATTGAACTTTGCTTGGACGTCCAATCGAAACGTAGCCAAATGTCCACCAAATGGCAAGGATAACCGCCACCACAACTATCAGAAAAGCTAAGCAATCAATGTCGCGCAAAATTATGCATCGTGCGAATAATAAAAGTCTTCTTGGTATTTAATTCTCCATTCTCCAAACATTCTCTTTCTCCCACTCCATTGACGCATCGAAAAATATCTCCGTTCCATACCGTCTTTCATTTCCCGCGGAAAATTGCAACATTTCAACGATCTTCGATCAGCCGCCGAATCCCTCTTCGCGTGCGTTTTCAACGTTTCGAAAATTCAGGGATTTTTTCTTTCATATATCAACGAGGTAATAAATCGTCGCTCGTCGTCGCGCGGAGAAATTAACAATAATGCTCGGGAGGAAGAAAAAGGATAATCATCGTGGACAGGAGGATCGAAAGCGCTAGAAAGAAACGAAAAAGCCACGAGGAGAGAGAAGAGAAAGAGAAGGCTTCGTTTCGAAATCCTCGCCTTGCATGATTATGCGCACATACCTACCTACAATTGCATGGAGAATGTATAGTGACGAGTCGCATTGCCGCCTTGGATCACGATTGTCGCCTCTACGAAAAACATGGGTGCCGTTGAATGAGCCATCGAGAAGGCGCCGACGATGCCCTGATAGAAAATCAGCATTCTTCTTGCAATTTTGCATTAGTCTCTTTCTATTAATTACATATGCCGGGAATATGCGATCTCTCGAAAGCTCATTTTGTTTCGAAATCGACTTTTCCCTGATTAACATTTCTTTGTCTAATTCTTCGTATTGTTTAGGAATTGTAAACAGGTACCAGACGAGTCTTCATCGAAACAATCTAAAAGTCTCGTGAAGACCTTGTAATTTCAGGGATAGGTTTATTTTTGTCTTCTTGATCTTATTTCAACCCAAATCCATGAAAAATAGACAACTCGTTCGTGACATCATCGAGACATCGTACATTTGCTCACATTACATCATTACACTGATTTCATCACATATCTTCATAATTTGTACCACTGTAATAGATGCATCTATACCTATAGTACTGAGCATGAGGCCTTTATTCTGAATGACCAAGTACGACTGACCAATCCCATGGTTTTCCAACCAGTCCATTAAGTTATCAGATATTGAACACTGTCTACTTGGACTGAAGTTCTACTAAAAATCTGATGGATTTCTTTCCCTTTCCCAAGGATCTTTGTCTGCATCATGGCCACGTATCTTCATTGTTACTGTTTTCAGTGTGAACGCCTTGAGTGTTTGCTATAGGGCATCTGTTATATAGAAAGGAATCTGACGAGGTCCAGTCTGCTTATTCTTCTACTCGTTTCTTTGATCCCCAGATAGCTTGCGCAATTAGGGTCCAAGTTGACGAGGTGTCGTCATAAATTGGTCTAAACTATCTGATGAGTGTATTTTTTAACGTGGAATGAAACGTGCGATGATGTCGTTTACTAAAGTAGGATCGTGCCTGGAAGAAACGATGGCCAGTAAAAGTAACTGCTTCCTAACATTTTGTTTTTCGAACAGTTCATATAATGTATGTCAGTAAAAAATATTATATTAGACGTAAATGCAGACAATAGTAAGGTCAAAATCAAAAATGTAATTCCTGTTTTGAAAATTACAAATAATTCACATCGCGACGTGACTCGTGGCTCCTCGGTAAAACCCACAATACTACATTTTTCACTACAGACACTGCGAGCAAGCAGTCAAAACATCTCGTAAATTAACCAGACCTTTAAGACCTAAAGAATCCACATTCGTAGATGGGTCACCTTCCAGTCATCTATACGATAAAATATTCCAAAATCCTCGTTCAACATCGTATCCGAAAAAAGGCTCCTGTAAATGGTACGAACATAAATCTGATCGGAGCAAAATTAACATAAATCAAATTTCGGTAGGAGGTCAAAATAGTCAGGTTGCAGATCGATCGCCTTAAAAATCGATATTCATTCGGCTCGCGTAGCGGAAGAGGACTCGTCGATTCGTATGAACGGCTGCGTAGGAGCAGCCCGGCGTGGTTTTCACCTTGACCGAGCTCGGGTCATTGTCCAGCTTCTGGTATGCTCGCCAAGAAGGCCGGCTTTCGTCTTTTTAGCGCTTCTTTATTTTCCTGTCCAATCTCGAAAAAAAAGGACAATTACGACTCGGCCAATCGGTAGTTAAATGTGTTCGCCCTTTCGCGTTTCTCCTCGCTCCTTTCATAAACCAAAAATTCTTCAGGCGGATTTATGGATGCAGAACGTATACATCGTCGGGAATTCCTGCATAACGAGTCGACAAATAACGATGTCCAGAAATGCCTTTTTTATCTCGCTATATGATTAACGTACAAGAATATCCTGTATAGTATGTATGATGAATTATGTATATATATAAAGCATTGTTTATTTTATAAATTTTTCCAAGATTTTTCTAACTTTTTATACTGACTTTTTAACATTTTAACGACTTTATGGTACATTTTTCCAAAATTGCCTTCAGGATTTTCATTTCAAAATTTCAATTTTTTCTACATTTATTTTAGATAAATGCTATAACCACACATTCTGAAAGAGCGATCAATTTTACGATCTATGCTAATTTTTTTTTAATGTCTTTTTCACATAAGAAAAAGAGATTGTCAACGTCCATGGCAATTCTTTGCCGTCTGAGCATTCTTGGATTAAATAGTATGACTAGTATAAGAAAGTGAGTTATTCCATATTCGTATTTAGTCAGAGGATCAGTAAACGGAGGCATGCGCAACATTCCACGTGCTATCGTACAAAATTTAGATTTTGTGGTCTTCACGTTTTTAAAGAGCTCAGCCATCCCCTCATAGAAATTAAGTCTCCGGAATGTCCACAGAATCTCACAATCATCACGTATAAAATATTTCAATTGCGATATTTCAAGAATGTTCGGAAAATGTCTCAAACAAAACGTTTCAAACGAAATATGCTGGAAGCATTTCACTTGTAATCTTTCTAATATCTCAAATGTGATATTATCAAATGGAACATTTCATTTGACATATTTTGGAAATAATCTGAAGATGTGCTAAGCATGTTTCAGTGGTACATGGGAATATCCTAAGAATCCTGTGTGGAAATTGCCAGGTCTTAGCCCTGGCAATTTCTACATGGGATATTTGTAAAACATCAGAAATGTCTCGGTCATATTACAGAATATGGCCAGGAGGTTTCTTGCAAATGTCACTCGAAAATCAAAACGGCGGACATAAGACTTTCTGGAAATGTCTCCATACTGTCAATACCTCGAATGAAACGTTCTGGAGACACCACCGAGATGTCTTGCCCAAAAATATAGATTTGGTTGAAATTTACTCGTTCAAAGGACTTGCGAAAATTCCAGAACTGCAGATCATTGTTGATTGCGGAGCTGTCGATGGAGAAATGGAAAACACGAGAAAGAACTCGAAGAAAAGCAGTGAGGAGGGAATAAGTGTAGGTCAGTGTGCTAGCGGAGGACGTGTATAAGCAGCGCGGCGCCTGAAAGGCGAGGCATTCTAAAAGCCGATTGGCGACTTGCATTTTGCAGGACTTTAGAATAAGACAGCCGAGAAAGATTCCCTTACTATTATATTAAGACTGAGAACCTGGAACGACACCAACCATCGAAAATATCAAGCGAAACTGCTGATTGTGAATCTTCCCATTTTTCTTTATGACTATGATTTGTCATGATTATATATGATGATGATACGTAATAAATAAATATATTTTTTACGATCGTGGAATAGTTAACCCGTTAGGTATTTTACTATTTATTAGAGTGCTCATTGAAAAATTGGGAACATTTTTCATTTTTTTAATCATTTTCTTTTTCAATTCCACATTGAATTGTTGTTTTTCCATTTAATTTCTGTGGAAATTTCGAAAAATACGTATTTTTTCTGCTTAATTCTGATAAAAATCGACATTGAATGTATGAGTATTGTGACATTACCCATACAGCACCGGGACGTCCCGGGATGTCCTGAGGAGCTCCCGAGAAGCTCCTCGGGACAAAAAACGGACATTTGGACGTCCGTGGGAGCTCCTCAGGGTATCCCGACGCGGATTGTGCTGTATGGGTAGTTTATGTGTGAAAATAGATCTTCAGTATCTTCGTAATGATCATTAATATTTCGGACATCAAATTGTTCGCCGTCGGATCCTGCATCTGAATCTCCAGAATTATCTGGATTTGGTACATATCAATAATTTCGTCATAATTATTATCGGAATCATGAAATTCATGACGTAGATTGCTGCCAGCATACCTTCGTTTGCGTTTCGGAAGGATTTTGTATGATTTTACTTTGTATTTTTTACACGAGATGGAGTATAAATCGGAATTGTACAGAAAATACGCATTTTACGAAATTATACCAGTTTTCCGACATTTTTTTAAAATGTTGAATGATAGTTGTTTCATTGCAACTAAAAATTGTCATGCATTTAAATGAATATTTCGTTCGTTGTGACTGTTTGGAAAACGGAGAAACGTTTATATGATCACAGGCAGAATTAAGTGCATTTAATTGTGAGTTATTCAATGTATAATTCATATGAAATTAAAACTAATAAATAATTAGTATTCATGTTTAATGGAAAGATTTTTAAAATTTGTTATTATAAACAAAACTTTTTCAAAAAATGCTAACAGAATGTCTACACAATTTTTGGTTAAGAGTAAAAATATAATTTACAGGTTTCCGTATTCCTGACCAAAAACGAGGAAACTCAAAATGGCCGAATTAAACTTACATATAAAAATTACATTTTTAAAAACTAACAGGTTTTATTTAATTTACAGTCTTTAGGTTATTAGTAAAGTGATGTTATCGACTAAATTATTCAAGACGACCCCTGAACTCAACATTATATTCATATTAATAGGATTAATCCATGTTTTTTTTTGCCTTTCTTTTTAACTTCGATCGATTGCAGGATAATAGAAAAAAACTTTTTGAAAAAATTCAAGAAATTGAATTAAAGTTTCAGTATAAATTCTAATTAGTAAACCATAAATTCATCAAATCCCAATTTAAAAATACATTCGACCCCTAGCAGAAAATGAGACCAGTTCATGGCCATTTTTTCTGGACTACATTACTTTTAACATAGAGGCCAGAAAAATTGGACAGAAACTGGTGTCATTCAATTAGCCGTATTGAAGGGCAGAAAGGGCCGTAATAAAAAAAAAAAAAAAAAAAAAAAGTCCCCCCCCCCCCCCCCCCCCCCCTCCAAATATATTTCCCAAAACATTTCATAAACCATCATGCAATGATCCTGTATGTTCCCAGTCAACCGCAATGTAAAAATTATATAATTTGAATGTAACAATTATGTAACGTGACAATAGCATTTATCGAACATATATAACTATGATATATTTCTCACATATATATATTTATATGTACTATATTGAGTTTATAACTTTTGTATTATAATAAAATTTAAAAATTCAGTTTTACATTTTGTACGAAATGTTATCAAAACAATTACACCGCCGTCTTTTAAATTTACTTTCTCACATTTCTACAAACCATTTTTATACGATAGTCATGAGAAATCCAGAAAAAAATGTTGGCTTTCAGATTAATTATGTAGTAAAAATATACCGCAAATACAAAGTGATTCATAATAATAAATAACATGCACGCAAACGTATATATGACGTAATTTCAGTTTAGTTTCATTATAATGTTAAACAATTGCACCATTATTACTGACTGTTACATTCTCTGAAGAAATTCTAAATGCACAGTATGCATGCTGAGAGTCGTGTAATAATGTAAAAAATGTCCGTATAAATGATGAAATTACTAGCATTTCGCTGCAAAGCGTGTTTTCCCCCTTGAAGGAGCGAATTTTAATAGCGCAATTATCATCGATTCAGGAATTAATAAACAACCTGAATGCGATCGTAAAATGAATGAATTACTTTATAACAATTTAATTTGGAAAATGCTTTCAACAAGCGAACAATATCTCGATGCACTATTCTTCGTGGTTTATTACGTCAGATGATTAGTCAGAAGGTTAAACAAACAATAAAATTGAAAATTGCACAATACGCCTGATAGAATTATTATACTTTATCCAAGCTGAGATATTATTAATATCGTCAATATTTGATATTAATATTCGTTATATACTATATTTATGTTCTTCTCAACGCCCATTTATTTCACTTTTATATACTGCTTGTAAATTTCTGTTCTCAGTGCCTATATAATAATAAAGATGCATTGACTACAATCGGGCATGTAGACATACATACAAAATATAAAAAGAAATTCAATTTAAAAAAAATAAAAACCAATTAATTTTTTTCAAAATTACGTTAAAAGTAAAAAGTGAATGATTTTAAAATTCCATTAACGCGGGTTTCGATCTCTGATGTATAATAGTAGGAGTGACGCTAAAATCATCCGTTTTAGTCCATTTTTTACTATTCTAATTTTAAACATTTTTTTAATCCACCATATTGGATCCGCCATTTTGAATATTAAAATATGATGTCAGATTCTGCAGGAGCGATCTCAAAAACCCCACGAGATTCGAAGGAGTTCGGGGGAATTTTAAAAACGTTATATTTGATCCGACATTTTCAATATTGCATGCCTGCATACGTTTCAAAATCTTTTTCAAGTTAATTGCAAAAGTTATATTGTTGATATGTGTAGATATTGAAAAAAAAAGAAAATTGTCATTCATAACACAGTTCGGAACAGTGGCTACGCTCAAGTCAAAACATTCTTAAAATTAATATTTATAGTAAAAATATACATACACTGAAACAAAATTTGTTATTTTCAAGTAATCATTTACTTGAATAGTAGCAAAAAGATTTTCTTGAATTAAGTAAGATTTATTACTAAAAAGAAGGAAACATTTTCTTAATTCAAGTAAATATTTACTTGAAAATAACAAATTTTTTTTTCAGTGTAGAGCTCTTTCTCATTCTCATATGTTATACAGTGTGCAAAATTCGAATATCCAAAAAATTATTAGTAAGTTGTGTTAAAATTCTCAGTGATTGATATGTAATTCTTACAAATAAATAAGAATAATTATTAATAAATTCTCGAAAAACCAGAAAATCTCGACGTCAATCATCGAAAACGTGTTTTAAGCATCATATGGCAGGAGACGAATCAATCTATCACACAATCAACACACGATGAAATGTGATAATCCTTAGTTCTTATGTATATATGCAGACATATGGCATAAATCTATAACTATGTAATTTTGAAAGTCTCGCGTTTTTAATTTGTGTTTTTGAATATCCCCGCTTTCTTTCATCGTGAGATTAATTAATTATATTAATTATAGAAAAGTTTCATATACAATTTCGTTAGTGCGCATAACATGTAATTTTCTTTCGATTTGAATGGATTTTAAAGTTTTAGGCACATTTCTTTGCATTCTATATTGAAAGCGTAAACTTATTTTGTCAAATTAATAGTAAAATTAATTATAATTAAATTATAGTATAGTTATGTTTTTAATATAAACTTAGTTCCAGGTTTTTAAGTATTTCATGTAATATTTCTAATAAAGTTGCAAATAGAAAAACACTTTTATATTATTTTTTATGTTAGTTTTATGTTATTTCAAATAACAAAAATCTAAGACATAATAATAAATGCACGAACATTATTATATAGACTAAGCAAAACCTAATTAACCTTGATAATCATGTCAATCAATCAATCGAATGTAAAGGCAATCATCAAAGAGCATTGAGTCATAGCTAATTAAAACAAATAATCCTGACAAACAACGAACAAAGCAGAGACAAAACAATAAAAAACATTATAAATAACCAAATAAATCACAATATTTGAAAAATGTATGTAAGAAACTTACAAAAAAGGCATTATTTGAATCCAGCATTGGTGAAATAATTAAAATAAATATAAAAACAAAGGATAAGAAGTAATTAAATGAACAATAATTACAACAATAATAGAAAAGGACGAAGCAAAAACACACAAAAACAAACGAAAATGTAAACAATTACTACCCCACATGTTGAATACATTTCATGAAAATGACAATGATTGAAAAAGAATCATATTTATAAATGAGACAAAATTATATCGTTCGAAAAACTACACAATTATAATCAAAAGTTTTCGTATTGAACAAACATGGCGAAAGAACAAATAAAAGAACAAATAAAAAGTTTGATGGTAGAGTGGAAGGGTCAGAATACTTGGAAAATTGAAGTTTTTAAAAAAATTCTTATGTTTTCTGAATATTTTAAGTCATTTAGACGAAAACGTTTTTCTTAAAACTGATATTTTTAAAGTCGATGCCCATTGTAAATCAAAAACTACTGGACCGATAATTGCCATAACAAACGATAATGTACGATAAAATGTACATTCGTTCATACAATAAATACCCAGGTCGTAACAACCTCATTTTTCATTTCATTTATATTCGACTTTACAGATATAATATAAAAAACAGTTTCTTTTACTATAATCCATCAACTGACAGAATTTCTTCCATTTTATAATTTGAGATGAAGCAATATGAGCGTCTCCTAAGATTCACTATCAATGATGCCTCAATTTTTCTACGAAAATTTCAGAAAATGTTTTTCAAATCCTACTTCATTATATACATGTGACTTCTCCATACCTTCAACAAAAAACCTACATCTTTAAAAATCAAAAATGACGTCCAGCAGTCGCTGATGATGTGAACACATTTTATTCGCCAATAAAAAACAATCCTTAAATCTAGATCATTAAAAAATCATAAAAATGATCTACAACAATTAACCACAAGAAAAAGAAAACGATAATATCCGATAATAATTATAAGCCGCGCCAATTTGGTCACCACACACACAATCCGACTTTAACCAATTAGAATGTATCCAGCGTAAAGCTCTAAGATACTTATCTTTCAAATCCGGGCAC
>JAPYZR010008580.1:0-13658 GCA_030522945.1 Trichopria nigra | reverse complement strand
TTTGCTGTGCCGCTCATTTTTTTTCTTAGAAACTATTCTATTGCAATAAAACATGTTTCTTTCTTTGTTTAAAATTATCTAAAAAATATTCCAGAATTTGTTTGATTCCAAAAATCAACTTTTTCGTATGTGGGATTTTACGCGAAATTCCCATCCCATATGGGAATTTTCAGTAGAATACTTCTTCTGAACTACTGTGCGGATCGAAGTAAAATAGATTTCTAATAATAGTGCATGATTGAAGACGGCTATATTTAAAATGATTTTACAACAAATGCATCTCAATATATTATTATTTATAATATTTAATCTGTATATTGTTTAAACATAAATATTTTATTCGTACTGACATTTCCATTAATACAGTTCCTTCGAACAAAACTTATTAGGTACGAGTAATGGCATCTGTCATGAATCTTTAATTGCATGCTAAGTTTTAACTTAAATTTTGGAAATTGTGTCATTAACATTTTTAACGCAAAATTAACGTTTTTCGTATGCGCCATGTTGGAATCAACATTTTTGAAAATTGTAAATTTCAAAATGTAAATTTCAGTTAGAAAAAAACTATACGGAATAAGGCAATTAAATAGAATTTAAGGAGATAGACGTTCGTCTTGTGTTTTAGTGGACAATTTGAAGCGGCCATGTCGATTTTATTGGACGTTCCGGCGAAATGTCCGTCGAATAAATGTTGTTTCCGTCTAAACCTTAAATATAAAAGTATATAAATAAAGTAGTAATCGGAAACAAGTACTCATCAACGCAAACTATTACGAAATAACCTTTATAAATTAATCGACACTTCGCGGAGATGTACAATGAATTTGTCTCGAATCAATCGTACAGAAATAAGTGTATCGCGGGGGAAGTAGGAAAAATATTTTTTACGGCAATGTTTTGACAGGCGAAAAATTATTTTTTTAAGCGACTTAAGGAATTTGCTCAGGGCTCGAAAAACACTTTATGAAAAAGCTACTTTACCGAGGACACTCGTCGCTTTCTCGTACATCCATTACACCTGAGATAGACGCTATTTCGTTTTTTGTCCCCGAAACTCTCGACCGTACTCGACATTTCTTCTCCGGTAGCTTTTTTATTCTCTTCCGAGTGCTGCGAAAAGTTTCTTGATACCTGCAGTCATCAGTCTAACACCGTGTACTCGTATTTTAAGCATCCGCCAGAATTCGAGGATTTCACGGAAGTACACTCAGAAGCGTCATCCCCGTTACGCTCTGAATTAGAATTTCGATGGGGCGTGTTTACATCGTAAACACCTCAACTAAAAAAGAAAACAAAAAAAAAAAACTTGAAAAAGTAAAATCTATATAGAAGCGAGTTCCTCGTGATGACTCTAGATGGCATTATAAAGTGTCACTTTATATCACTTAATTATATGCAAGTATTCTTTTACGTACAATTCCCTTTTTTTACGAACGCAAAAACTCTGAGACGAATATAGGGGCGCCTGCGTAAAGCTATTTTCACGTTTCCTCGTTTTAATTGGCACTCACTCGCCTTATTGCTCAATTATTCCGCAAAATAAAAGGCCAACAAACTTCTCCTAAAAAGTGGATCCTCGATCAAGTCGAGAACCCGAATGACGACCATGAATTCTGGATCGCTCGTACAAGATGGAGGAGGGCGTAAATCACCAGCCGTCGACGCAACTCTTGGTTTCTTCGGGAGAGAAATTCGCCTCGTCCCCTACGACGAATCATTCCAGGACTCTTGATTTAAATACCTTTTTTTCTCTCTCGAATGGGGGGCCCGTTTTTCCTGGGTGTAACACGCGGTGACCTCGTTCGATTCGTCACCATTAATGTCCCGTGCTGCACGCATATATACATCAGTGCGAGAGGGAGAGTAAACCCGCCGTTACCCCGAGACCGAATGGTGTTGGTTTTATTTCTTCAGTAGACGTACGTTGCCCTGGCTGCATTGAAATTCTTGCAATTTGTCTACCAGTCCGGCGCAGCTCCGGTGCACAGTCATGAGTCAGAGCCAGGCTTCGCCTCCTTCCCCATTCTCGTTCTTTTATTACTTTTCCTCCGCCACTCATCTCCCATTTTCCTCAATTCATTTGCATTTCATTTTTCCCATTAAAAATATATACAGCCGAAAGCGCAGCTATAGCTCTTACTTTGTTCTCAAGTTGTGTGCGCATACCCTGCGGCAGGTATGATTCGACAGTAATCAATATTTGCTTTGTCGCAGGTTATACCCTTGCGGTTCGTCATCTTCTCCTTTTTCCATAATGTCTGTCCATACTGTCTGTCCATACGGTCTCTTTGTACAGTCCTGCTCTATTGTATACTTTTCATGCAGACGGTCCATTCTGTCCGTGCATGCTGTCCATCCATACTAGTGTCTATATTATACATATATATGGGTACTATCTAAAGTTTCCTTCCGTACCAAACTTCCATACAGTCCTTCCACAGACTCATAGTCTCTTCCAATACACTCGTTACATATTGACCGTCCATACGGTCCATGCATACTTTTGGTCATACTGTCCTTCTATACTGTCTTGTCATTCTGTCCTTCTATACTTTCCTTCCAAATTTTCGTTCTGTAATGACCTTGCACATGGTCTTTCCATAGCGCCATACTTCCTCCCCATACAGACCATCCATACTGTCCTTCATGTCCGTCCATGCTATCGTTCATTCTTTCTGTACTGTCGGTAATATAGTTTTTCTAAATTGTCCTTCCGTACAATCCTTCCACAGGCTTATAGTGCGTCTTTCCATTCTGACGTCAGAACACGTACATAACCCTACAAGGCGGTGCACATTGAATGCGCATACCGTATACTGATAATGGTTACCGAACTCATATAAAGCGGCTCCATCGATAACGTCAAATTCTATAACCTAATATATTCAAATTACTCTTTTACTAGGACTCTTTTTTTCGTCAATTTTTTAAGATTTAACGTCTCCCCATGGACTCAATTTTTATCGAAACGAAACGTGTGAGGGTGCAAATTCTTCGTCTTTTCAAGCTCTAGAACTTTGTTTATATGATATAAATGTTTCAGAACAGTGTTCACTGCGGGTATATACAAACAAACCATTTGCTCGACAAAAGTTACAAAAGGAAAGCAGTGCGGTTAAACAACGGGCAAGTTCACTCGCCAAGAATAGAGTAATACGTGTAATAACTCGGTATATAACTATAACTCGAATGTAAGAGCATGCTCATTTGTTGTGCTCTTCAACTCCATTTTACAAAGGTGTGAATGGTAAACGAGTTCAACGCGCCACTTTGCCGAGGCTAATGATGTTTCGCGTAGTACAAGTCGCAGTCGCACGCTTATGCAAACAAGCGCGCACAAGTGACATACGATATTCGCATCTCGTTTGCTAGAGCACCTTCAACCCATCACCCGACTGCGTCCAAAACACGACAAAAATTTCGGACCCCGAAGTCACGCGAGAAAGCAGTTGAAAACAGAGACGGATGGCCTAACGTGGACACAAGTCTCTCGTAACGTTGTCACCGAAGGAATTTCAGATTCTCACGCTATATCTGTCAGAGTTTTGACCGAGGAATGAATTATATTTTATTTTTATATAATTGTCGAGGAAATTTTAGAATGATGATATTTCACCAGATCGATACTCAACTGCAGAGTATCGAGTTTCGACAGACCGCGGCTGAATGCGATACACATTGTCGCCGAATATAAATTTTACGACTCGAAGTAAAATCGTGACTCTTTAATCCTTCATTTTTACAATTTGATGCCTCTATACTCGCCTTAAAATCTGTCCACCATTTTGGATCCGCCATTTTGAATTCAAGAATTCCTCAAGAACATTTCATGAAGTGCAACGAAACAACATTATTATTACACGTAAAATGTATGTTTTGCAAATTATACGTCACCATTTTGAACTTGAGAAATTTAATAAAAAATAAATTATCGATGTGTCGTTATAATAATTATTTTCGTAATATAAACAAAAAAAAAAAAAAAAAAATTGAAAATGCCGTAAAAGTTTCGTATTTGAGCAGCCATTTTGAAATTCAAAATTTTCGTGGAAATTTCGATGGAAAAAAATGGACGTACAAGCATCCAGCTTTTTTAAAATGGTGAATGAAAATTGACTTGAAATTCTGTTGAAGATTTAATTTGTTAATTCCAAGTTTCGTCTTTTGGTTTAAGAACTGTTTAAAAAATGATAAGGATAATTTCAGAAGTATGATCTTATAATTGCGGCAGGTATGCGGCTGATGTTCAAAATGAAATCGGCTCTTACAGACGATAATACAACAATGCCGTGCAAAAACTGCCATTTAATAAAGAGACTAATAAAACCTAACATTCAATTGTTGTCAGTTATATACTCCAAGATGCGCTAACTTTAATTCGTAACAATGTTCTTGCCGTTTCTATCTCGCCACATTCGCAAACACGATCTGGCCAGAACATACCGTAACGTGTCCGGATAACGAGCTAGAGTTTGTAATCGAGCCCTCGCAAGCTTCTCAAACAGCTTTCGCGATGTCACGAAGTTTCTGCACTTGGTTAATATCAATGGATTTCGTCTTGATGACCGACGAGATTTTTCGTAATTAAAAATGAATCTACGGACAAATTTTGAGATTTCTATAGAAAGTTTTATATGATTAAAGTTTCTTTATAAGATCATCTTGCTCGATGTTTTCGTTACTTTGACATCGTCTTTGATGTTTTCATTTCTTCAAGTGGACAAAATTACATTTTACTTCGTCTTCTTTGAGAAAAGTATAATAAACATCGAAAGTCGCTTAACATAACATTACGAAAATTCGTTTAACATCAGTATTAGATGTTTCTTTATCGCCTTCAGCATTATAGTTAATGTTTATACTATTGAATTTCAGAATTTTCTTTATATCATCATTTCATCACGTCATCATTTTGCATTATTCTCATTAACAATAAAGTAATGTGACTACTTTGCTTATTTCTGAGCCATTATCAATATATAGTCGAAGTGTCAAAGTAAAGATTTGGACCTCCTTTGATGTTATTCATTGTGCTTGGATTATCACCAACCGATGATAATCCAAGGATAATGAATCATGTGGCATGACCAATAAAAAAAAAAATTAAAATAATTTATTCATGTCTTAATTAATGTTATCATGTCGTCATAATTGCATCATTATCTTCTTCAACATCAACTTCACTTAATTTCCATCTTTTTTTTCGTCTTGATGTCGTTGATGTAATTTCTTCTGTTCGTTCATTTATTTCTTTTCGTTTTCTTCACCGAAATTTGGAATGTAATCAATTTTGCCATCAAGAATTCACATCTTTAATGTGCCAATGTCATTTTACTTATTCGCGTTGATGGGACTCATTATCCTTGGATTATCATCATCTGTTCTGTTTTTATTTGAGACTGTTTTACTGATTTCATTTCTTCTGATCAACTTTATTCACTTCTTATTTGACGTTTTCACGTTGTCAATTACATCATAATCTTTTTCAACAATTTTCACTTGATTTCCTTGATCAGCAAAAACCTGTACATATAATTGACGTAATTGCTTATGTCGAAACATTTATTTCTTGTCGTTTTATTCACCGGAATGTTATCAATTTTTACATCAAGAATTCACGACATCTTAATGTACTGTTGATGCACTTGATTTATTCGCTTTGATTCCATGTTTTTGATGTGATTTGTCTTACCAGCATTTATTCCGCTTTTCTGATGTCACAGCATTTCTCATATCCCATGGCATATCCCATTTCATATATCACGTCATATCTGATGTCATGTCTTTGGTTCTATTTTCATGATGTTATGTTATTTATTAACTTTGTCGTCTTGACACTTTTAACTTGCTGCTTATTTTTGTTCGACTCGTCCATCATTCTCATGTCAGTTTACATTGACATTGTCTTTTTTTAATGTTCTCCTTTATTTATTAGCTTCCGACATATCATTTTGCAAATGAATCCATTTTTCGTCATAGTCAATAATTCTTCGATGTCATCATCTATTTTATTGATTTGTGTTTTCCTCATGACATCAGATTTCTCGATGTTTAATCATCTTGTGTTCGATTGTCTTATATATACGATGTCGTAATATTGTCTCCAAACAAAGAAAAGCATCGAACATCAAGTGGCATATAACACATTGCTCGTATTCTTCATCAAAACTTTGGCTTTGATTTTGATGACTTAAAGGATTTACATCTTTTTTTTATATCTTATTTTATGATGTTCAATCATCTTAATTTTTATCATCTTTTTCGGTGCCATTCACTTGTTATTCATTTTCTTTGATGTTACTCACTCTTATGATGCATATTAATTTGATGTCATAATGCTATTGCTATTTATTGAATTTATCTTATTCTTCGATGATATTCTATTTCAATGTCATCGTCATCATTAACGACTATTGTAAGTTTAATTAACTTCTTGACGAACAACGACTAATTCATACACATCGTTACAATTCTCAACTTCAGTATGACCTTTACTATCATCTCTTCCTCCGTGATGTCCATAAAAAAAGTAACTGACTCGACAATTTGTCAAGTAAACAAAAATTAATTTTCATAAATCATCAAGATGATCCTCAAGATTTCTGAATTAAAAAGTTTCCTGAATATATTCGAGGGAACATCACGGTGTAAGAATTGCCCCAGCGTAGAATGCGCATTAGGACAACATCCGCGCATTTGTCTCGGTGACACGTACGGATGTACTGCTGAATGATACATGAGCGATGTGCATAAGTAAGTCGGTACGTGCGTTTTTGCACTTTTCGGCAAAGTTCGCACTTGCGCTGATATTTAAATAGACGCCGAATGGCGGGTGAAAGATACCGACGTGAGGCGAAACGCTAACGAAGAATAATTGCGTAGTTTGCCGAATAAACAGAAGCTGTCACGAAATTTTTCCCTCGCAATCCTTGTTAGGTTATTAGCAGTGGAGTTGGACAATTAGCGAGATCGTCGACGGTGCTGTTCTTGGCGAGAAGAAAAATGTCATCATTTTAATTGTCTATCTGTTAATATCACCTAATATTAATGTCACTTTCACGAGCCGAGTAAAGCACCTCATTTGTAACCTTGGTTTTGCAATTAGGAATGTGATTCTGAATTTTTGTTCTGTTTTTTTTTTTTTTTTAAGGTTTATGACCATCAGGTTTAAAATAATAACATTTACACCGATGATAATGGGCTGATTGCCTACAATTGTGTGTCGGATTTTCAACATTTGATTCCTTCGATCCATCATTGAATTATTGATGATTGAGAGTTTGAGAAGATGCGAGAGATTGTGGATGACGGGAGTAAACAGGATTTTTCCACCAAAACTTGAACCATCAGTTATTTTTCTAAACCAAATAAAAAAATCAAACTCGTTTGTCATCGTGTCCCTAATATTGGACGAGGATCAAATGCTGACCATCATCCTACTTAAAAAGTCAAGTAGGACAAGAAGTTCGGAGTTACGACCACCATGTTAGAGTATCTGGGCAGGTAGTAACTGCGCTAGGCGAAGTTTCGCAAACATTGAATATCACGAGCCATCAATCATCCGGTAGAGCCAATATCTGAAAGTATTGGCTTATGCTTGTAGCCTCGTATGTATAGATATATCACGCAACGATTTATAGTTGATTCTCGTCGCGCTGCGCCACCTTGCGATCGCCAACGTTTTATTACGTCATGCGGCTACTGCGCACGTAAGTATCGACTTGAACATCGATTCATGGAAATTACTTCGATCCTTGGAAAAATATCAAGATACCTTGCACTTTAAAAGGTAAGATTAGAGAAGATTGCATATCGTGTAAAGATGGCTTATCGTTTTTGCCATTAAGAATAGGGTTTTGCACTTTGGGGACGAACATTTCCGTGGTCATGTCTAGAACGATTAAGATCGTTGACAAAATCGTTCCACCGTCTGTGGAAGACTTCGAAAGCCACTGTTTTTTCCTCTTCGTTCATACTGCTGTAAGTGATTGAATTCATTGCCAGCTTTTTGAGCGCCCGCAAATCAGCCTTCCGCGACATGATACCAACGAAGGCTTCGTAAAAATCGAAACTCAGAGCTTTCGCTCCCCAAAAGCCAGGATCGTCGTTGGAAATGACAACTGGGAAATTTTCGGCAAACAAATAGCTGGCAGGATGATTTCTCATGTCGTCCACCAGCATTAGGACCTGGTTGGAAATGGGATTGACCTCAACGGCGATCTTCTTCTGCTTCACGAGTTCCATTGCTTTTGGATGTTTCAGAAGAGCGTAACTGCGTAAAATATTTGTAGATATTAGAATCTACTTATCATCTATTGATAAAACATTTATATATACTGTTTGAAGAATAGAAAAATAAGAATACCATTTATAGGAAGGTTGGGTAAGTTAAATTAACTCTTTTACTTTTTGTAACTGAACTTTAAACTTTTTTTAACTTGTAACAACCCAACCTTGCCAAATAGGTAAAAAAGATATCGATGACGTTACCCGTGACCGATTCTCTTGGTATTCAGAAGTACAGCATCGATGAGATTTTCGTCGGTACTTTGTCCGTACCAGTTTGTTTCTCCGGCATGAAAGAAAAACTGAGTATCCTTTCCAATAATGTTCAGTTCGTTTGCATAATCCACGAGCGGATCGCCTTTGTCCTCTTGTCCTACTAAATCGAATCCGGCTAACAAAGTTGGATAGGCTTCCTTGACCTGTTTCACATTGTCGATGTACTGTTGAAGTTTTTCCGGGGTCAGTTTTCGGTGTTTCGAGTAAATGAACTTGACCCCCAGGAAATCTGGATGATCTCTCATGAACCTGAAATCGAGCAAATAAATTAAGGTTAATGAGTCTGAATCAATGAATGTGTAATATTATGTGATAAGAACAAAATCTGAAGACCTGTCCACAATATCTTTATAGATGCGAACGACATCCAACATATTGTGTCTAGTACCATGGAGTTCAGTCAATGTTGAGAATGCTGTCCGAATTTCAGCGTACATCACGTTGTCATCGTAAAGTTCTTGCAGGCCTTGGTAAATGTACAATTCGAAGGTAGGCCTAAAAGTAATTCAATGATTGTTGGATGAGTTTGACAACATCTCTTGTATAGAAAATTTCGATGGAACCTACCGATAGGTAACTAACGGGGTAACTTTGTCGAAAATATCCTCCAATTTCGCCCAGCTTTCTTCCGCAACGACATACGGAAACTTTGGCAGCATACTCAACTGTTCATACAGTTTCCTGTCTAATTCTCCGTCTTCATTAATTGTCGACTGCCTCAAGGTTTCAAGTTTCTTCCACGAGCAGTCTTTTCCAGGAGCTGCCACGAACTTGAAGCGATAAGTTCCGTTTCCCTCGCACACGTAAAGGTTCGGTTGGTATGTAATATTATGGAATAGGAAATCGGTAGAAACCATTGCTTTGTCGTGTACGTGCAAGACCGCCCCTTTCGGCATTTTTCGTATGATATCGTACACGGCAGATTCCTCAATGCCGTCTCGTGCGATTAAAAAATTGTGGGCTGGGAAGAACCCGTTTTCGCTTTTGAAACCTGATGGTGACGATAATAATCGTAGGATTTTTTATATATTATTGTACATATAATTTTCTTATTTGTCGACATTTCAACAAGCCCATTCGTATATAACAAAAAGAAAAACGTTACAAACCTGCATCAACCTCTGCGTATTTGGCAGCCATCAAAATATTATTAGCTGCCTGTTCATTGCGGCTAAGTGATGTGGATCCACCCAAAGCCATGACATGTTCATCATTGATTAATTTCGAACGTGCAGCAGCGTAAGCATTCGGATTGGTGGGAAAAGGACGACTTGGCGCACTACTTCCTTCATGCAGAAGTGCGAAAATTATAAGAAATTCTAGGAACATTGTTTCCATTGCATGGCGAATTTTGAGCCTCTTCATTATTTGTTTTTTTATCTTATTACGATAAGATCGTAAGAATTATATAAGGCACCTATCCCCTTATTGGTCGCTGCTAATGTTATACATACGATTATAATAAACATTATTTTATGCAATGATGACAATACGAGAGAAATGTGTAAATAGAAAGTAATAAGTAGAAGAAAATTATAGGATATTGATATATCACTGAAACGTTCAATAATATTAATAATAGAAACGAAGGAGTTTAAAAACGATAATAGAATGGAAAGAAAATTACCGAAATCTGAGAAAGTAAGATAATCAGAGAATTTCAGGAGAAAGTAAAACAAAGAAAACTGAAAGTATTAGAATAAGGACTAATTAAGTCATGTATCAATACTATATATATGTGATCTTAAACAATAATAGAGAATTGTACAAGACATTTAGGAAATGAGGAAATACAAATTATTTTCTATCTTATTGATTAGACACTTAAAAATTTTGTTAAACAGGTTCTAAAGTAGAACGATTACATACCTATTTTAACAGTACCTATTTAACAATTACCTGCCTAATTACTTCCTCTCACAAGCAAAAAAAAAATTTTTATTTCGTATAATACTTGCTTAACTTTAAACCAATTCCCAAGCCCAAATTTTGAAAAAAAAAAAAACATTTCAATCACATTTTATTTTTATTTATTTATTTATTTACTTTTTTTTTTTAATCTCGGTCGGTAACTGTTCTACTTTAGAACCCTCTTAAGGAGGCAGATCAGTGAATAAGGTCAAATCATATTTTCAAGTCTAAATCTGTTTTAGGACACTATTATGGGTTTTTTTATGAATGTACGTCAATTTTCAAAGAAATCGGTTTGGAATTGGACGAGAATTCACAAAATTGAAATTACACTTTTACAATTCGTTTTTCTATTCTTGCGAATTTTCGCCAAATTTTGAATTAATTTCGCTGAAGTTTGACATACATTCATAAAAAAAACCATACAAGAGTCCTACAATAGATTTGCGACTGAACATATATCTAGCCCCTTAACTTCCCCCAGAATTTTTAATTGCCCAATCAATAAGGTAAAAAATAACTTATATTTCTACATTTCCGAAATGTCTTCTACAATATTCCATTATTTTTTTAGATCACGTATATAGTATATATATACATTAATTAATAAGTCCTTATTCCAGTCCTTATTGAAACCTCATTAAAACAACAATGTTTTGACGATTTTTAATTTTAATTTTTTGAGATTGATTGAGCTATACATGTTATTTGCAAAAGATTAAAAGAAGTAACTATACGAATTATTTTTTATTTTTAAAACAAAAAATAAAAAAGTAAATTTTTAAAATCATTTGTCAGGCAAATATTTTAAATGTCTTTTAGAAATCCGTCATTCGATGTAAGTCGACAAATTTATCTTTCGAATTTTAACAGTTTTGAATTAATATGCAACCATTAAAAAAAGTGTAAAAAACAATTTTTGGAAAAAAAATTAAGAAATGGATTCAAGAAAAAAATGTAAGAAAACATTTATGACAAACATGTGATACCTGACAACTCCGAATTTAACGAGAACATCTATGTTTTTCAGATCAGTTTAGGATGCCAAATCACAGGACCACCAATCGCCTAAAAAAATATTTAGTCAACTTTTGATCTCAACTTAAATCTCAACATCGCGTTAGTTTCTTAAAAATGGCAAATTAAAAAAAGAACGCTTTAAGAAATATATCATTACCGATACAAAAAATACTGTTTTTTTTTCGATTTTTAATCTTTAAACCATCGTATCGAGTACCCGAGAAACGTATTGGACCTTAAGTATAAAAATCAAGAGTGAACATAGAAAATTAAAAATAAACTTTTACAAAATAAAACAAATTATGACAAGAAAAAAATTAATCATATAATAATAACAGAGTTAGTAAAAATGTATGAAATTTATGAAACACTTAAAAAATTTGTCAAAATTTATCAATAAACGAAGGCTACTAAAAAGTTCCAAAAATAAAAAGAAACATAATTAAATCAAAATCAAGAAAAATGAATAAAAGTAACAATTAGAAAGTCGACGAAAAAAAAAGTAGAAATAAATTTTGAAAATCGTCGAAATTATTCGAAAACAGCCAAATGTAATAAAAGAGAACTTATATATGATTGAATAAAAAAATAATATAATAGTAAATGAAATTTCAGCTGTACAAATTGCTTATGACTGTAAATGTATGGAAATGTAAGTGATTTACTTACATACGATTTATTATCAATTCAAAATTTTAACAACTTTAATACAAAGACCCATTCCCAAAAAAAAAAAAAAAAATGAAAATGTATAAGAATAAAATCTATTCGAGTAAACACAGAATTGGTCAAACCTGCACTGCTCTAAGAATTGTACTGACTACAAGAACTTACGTAGACCGATTGGTAATGAACCACATGGATCTTTATTTATTTGCTGACATCGACAAAACTAACAATTCTGGTATTAGAAAAGTTTATGTAATAAAACAAGTATCAGTAGATAAGGTCAAATCAGTAGATTGCAAGATATAACCGACTGGTAAAGAGGGGATTTTATGTTGTGAAGCAATTTTTTAAAGGATTAAATTATACATGATAATAATCGTAACGTTAATTTTTAAGGTCGAAGTGCGTACCGGCGTTCCTCCCGGATGTAATTAGTGAAAATACCTTTGCCATTAGCTAAACTCCCTCGACTAAGCAGAAGCTTATATTAAGATCGCGATGAGTGATAATGATTTGTAATAATTTATTGTTTGTACCAGCCTCGGGATCACAATGGAGCGACGCCTTATTCACGCGCCGATCGTTCACGTAATATTTCAAGACGATAAAATGCTGTTGAGAAGTATTAATTATACGCATTATATAATTTCTGACTATTATCGACGCATGATCACCGATTGCTTAATGAAATCAGAATGTAATATTATGTTAAACGTTCAATTATCATTACACTTTTTTTTTTACCATTTATATATGTTTGCGAAATTATTGATAATAAAAATGTACATTGAAATGAATTCGGCCGAGTTAAAAAAAGTAATTCAATTCTATCCATTTCAATCCTTCTTAATCAAAAAGTAATTTTAATTGTACGTGATCATTTATTTTGGCTTATTACTAATTGAACGAATGAATTTATATAGTCATAATTTTGAATTCATAATTTTGAAATGTATTGAAAATCATAGAATTTTATTCATAGATATTATTTGTAGATTTTAATATAATATGTATGGGCCCAGGCGGGAAAAATCCAGCTTGAAATATCGAGCTAGGCCCAAGGCATATTCTATAAATTTTACCTGTAGAATATATATTTATTAAAAAAACTCATATTGGCGCAAGATAACTTTCCATAGATTTCCTAATATTTCCTCTAATTAGATATCTCAATATGTGGTCTGATTAGGACTGATTAAGGAAATCCAGCTTAAAATGTAACCTACATTTTTTTAAGATAGAAAATGAGTTTTTCAGTGTGTTGTCTGTTAGTAGCGTCAGTCTACCTGTTATTCTCGTGAATCGCACTTTTCGATTATAATAATGAATGAGCACAAATTTCTTTCTTCTCGATTTTTGGGGAAACAAAAATATATCGCGAGAAAAAGATTAAGAAAAAAATTGTGCACTGTTCAAATAGATGAATATGAAAGTGAATATGAAGGTGAGGTTAGTGACGACGTGATGAGTGATAGTGCAAATAAGTGCATAGT
>JAPYZR010008578.1:0-17868 GCA_030522945.1 Trichopria nigra | reverse complement strand
TGCGACCTCAGAAATATGAGAAACTGATTTTTAAAGCGCAAATAACCAATAAATAGAAGGTGGGTCGCTCAGCGTCCCGCTGTGGCGCAAAGGGTTAATTGTGAATATGAACATGGTAAACACTTATTTTTCATGACTCAGTTTAAACTATCTCTAGCCAAATTCAATTCTTTTTTAGCTTTAGAAAACTATTTCAATATAAATCAATGCGGAGCTGTCATCCTCGTACAATAATCATTCATAAAACTCCTGATTGGATTGAAAATGCAACACACCTTTCATGTAAACAATGTTTCATGACTTACATAATATTGTGTGTATATAACACTGATGCACAATAAGAGCTATTCTTTAAAAAGCAATAGAAAGTAATAGAAAGTAATTAGAAGAAACCTGTGAAATAAATCTTTTAAAAAATATAGTTCAAAGTATTTTCCACAGATATTTTTTGTAAACAAGTATGAATTGCGTAATTGAATATGTTATGTTAATAATATGTTTCAAGTTATAAATCATTTTTAAATGTCACTTTTATTTCATGAGTATTTCAATTCAAGAACAACTACTAAATTTGAATTACTAATGAAATTATGATTCTGTAAATGAAATGACTTGAGTTATTCAATGCATTGGAACTGATAGAATAACTGCAGTCTTTTCATTTTATTATGTTGTTATTATTGATTACATTTTTAAGCAAAACATATTGATATCACTTTTAAATTGCATAATTAATTTTTTTTCATTGTTATATAACCATCAACCATCATTGTTATTTAACTATAAAGTAAATAAATGAATATAAATAATAGTTTCTAATTTCAATTAAAAACTTTTGTTTATTATTATAAAAAATATTAGATAAATTTTTTTTATAATGGTTTTTTACGAACAAAAAATAATTTATCTTCACTTTAGGGTTTAGTCGATAACTTTTATATTTCAAAAGCATAAGTAAATATAAATCATTGGGAAGTGTTTTAATGAATACAACAACAAAACCATTATTGTTCATCAATGCCCTGGTTATAGGAGATAAGACATTCCAATATCTCTACATACATAACAAGAAAATAATACAAAATAGAAGAATGACTTAACTGACGGTTAATCATCGAATTTTATATAAGTTTTTTATGCATAAATTAGAAAATTGTCATTTTGTTTTACTTTAATATTTTTAATGATAATACTTTTTTTAAGTCCTCATTATTAAGAATTTAACCATCAGCTTATTTCATAAATCTTACGAAACTTAAATCATTCTATATATATATACACTTTTAATGATGACGCATTAATTTCATTTTTCTTGTTTTTCAACTGAGATTATAAATATTAAGACTCTTACTACAAAGACATTTCAATTAGTTATTGGATATCATAAAACTATCCATGTAAGATATAATTTAGAATATTTGGAGCCTCTTCAGTATAAATGAGTTAGATAATTTAAAAATATTGACTACATTGTAACATAAATTTGTGTATCTCATATAACATTGACGATTTAAACTATTCTGACCAATGTTATGCCCTTGAAACACAATAATATAATAAGAGGAAAAACTTTATGCATACTTGGTAAAGGATTAGCATTCGGTCGAGGTGCAGCAACCAAACTTACTGACCGTCAGAGTCGGAGATCAAGTTGGGTAAAGGAAGGCACTTGAACTAGAGGCCGAGCTGTATTCACCAACTCGTGTCGAGGACTCATCGATGCTTCTTGTGAAGTTCGACCTGTGCAGGAGGCTTATCACACTATCTAGACGATGGTACCTTTGACCACCAGAAATTTGTGGGTACGAAAACAGCTACATTCCGCGACTATCGCTCCGGTAAAATCGCTTGCGTTGGAGCACTTGTCAATGTTGGGGGAAGCATAGCCGTAGTTCAGAGCTTCTATTGCTCTCCGTTTCTGGTTGTTTCGGTAAATACGTCGGCGGAGTATTGGTACACTGGGCCTCGCAGCTCGGGCAGTCGGAAATTAGTGATCGGGAATGGAACTGACGGGAGTCGGATGTGCGTTTCGTAAGGACCGTTTAACTCGATGATACTGAGTCAACTGGTCAATTGCAGCCAACTGCCACAGAACAATCTGACTGCTAAGGAAGACAACGATTACACCCTACGGTCGCCATTTTGATTTTTCGAGACGATAGACGGTTACACCAGAAAGTGAAAGCAACGATTCGTCTATATTCATTGGCGAACGCTTATTCGCGGTGCTCATTGGTTGCCGCATTGGGCTACGGTGGGCGATGATCACGGTAGGTTAATAATGACACATAGACCTATAGGTATATAGGTGCATACATTAAAAAGACCGCAATCGATATGCAATATATACGTATAGTTGCATATATCACGAGGCCGAGTAGTATTTTCTTTTTTCTTCTCTAGATCCACGGATGAAGGTAGAAATAATTTATGTAGACTTGATTTTTTTAATCGAATTTTAAATGTTTTTTTTGGAGCAGATCGACTCAAATACGATACCAATACGCGGACACAATTTACTGTACAATGTTGGAATCTGATGCACGCATGCTGCTTTCGGTTCGATCGTGATGCTTCGATAACAATTGAAAATCCATTCGACGCTCCCACTACATATATATATAAGGATAATTAAAAATTTTGAAATGTTTAATTGGTAATATATATATATATAGCATGCAAGATATTTAGCCGCGACGAATTAATAATGATGTTTTCTTCATAATGGAACTTTTTACTTATCATAAAATATTATAATAACGTAATCGAACGCCCGATCGAATATAATGGTATTATAATGACGTCATAATAATTATATTACTGTGTATGATAATAAATTTCGCATTCAATGTCAATACACGAATATAAAATATCTGGAAAAAAAAAATAATGAGAACATTTTTTAAAAGAGAAATAAATTACACACAAGTGATGCTCCACCCCCTGGACCCCCGGCTCCCAGCAAACGATTAAAAATTAAATCATTCTTAATCAATTTCAATTCAATTATTGCAAAAAAGAAATTTGATTCAAGTCGATTGATTCAAAATCAGTAATAAATATGAATCAATGTTGGTTAGTTCAACACCTGAAAAATATCTAATTGTTATGTTTTGAATAATAATTTTAATATTTAATGTTTTAAATAACAATTTAATGCTTTGAATGACAATTTCAATAATATTATTTTTTATTTGAATTGATTGCCACGGATTATATTTAATTAAAAGTTTTTGATTGATTTTGATTAACAGGCCCAGAAAATCGGAGTGATTATTTTTTTATTCACATTGATTGACTTTAAGAATTTTCTATCAACATTTTTTCATTCAATGTTATTGACAACGTTCGAAATTCCTAATCGATTATTTTTTTGATTAATTTTGATTAATTTTGATTAAAACGTGAAATTTTCAATTTTTAATTTTTAATTGACATTGATTTATTGATTTAATTTGATTGCAGCTTTGCAATAATTTGATTCAATTTTTCAAAAACGAATCAATTTGAATTAATTTTCTTTTGCTGGGCTTGCTATTCGCTTGCGCATCCTCTATATATAATATCACAGAGAAGTTTCGGTAACGTTACGGAAATAACCGTAAATGTCCTATACCTCAAAAACGTTTCGAAAATAACTTTTAAATCTAAAATCCTTCTTTTTTTTTTTTATTTAAAGCAGAAAAATAATTTCACACTATATGATTTAAAGCGACTCGTTTATCCAATGACTGCCTAACCATCAGCAAAAGTAAAAAGTTGCATAGAATATGAGTACAAAAAGTGCTCTTGAAGTCCTCCTAAGCGTCGATTCCGAGCTCATTATTTATATTTTTGCTTGTTTTGTATTTAGCTCATTTTAAATGTATTTTTTGGAGCTCTTTCTGAATAAGTCATAAAAAATGAGGTCATCATCAGAAGAATCCACAGGAGGAGTGGGAGTATATACTTTATATGTTTATATATTCATGTTATTCGTTTTTTTTACCGGAGATAATTGGGAAAGGTTTCGTTGATACAAAAAAAAAAGAAAGTTAGTATTTGTATGAGTAATTCGCATATATAGCAATTCTAAACATGCATATACGTATCAACCTCGGCATATTTTCCGAGTGTTTTGTCAGTTTTGCTGTATCAGGGTTTCATATATTCAAGGTTACAATGAGTTTAGAGGTATATGTATGACAATAAAAAGAAAATGTGATTTTAATTAAATAAGTATAGGATTTAAATGGAGAAAAATTTTTATGTATAAATTTATACATATAAATTTATTTATACGTATAAAAATTTATATGTGCAATAATTTTTATAATAAGTAGTGTATCTGTACAAAAGTCGAATAAACGAAAAAATATTGAATCCGGAATCTGTCCACTTTCGGATTGAATACGTTTCAATTCTGTGTAATATTTAGTAAGATATAATAAATTCAATAATGCGTGAAACTCCATTTTACGCACATGTTTCGAAAAATACTATTTTACGATCGACTTTTGGAGGCCACAACTAACCGTTTATACTATAATTAACCACCGCTAATTATATTTTATTTTAAAATATAAATCGTATACTTGCGCTTTCGCTTGAAATTTTGAATTAAATGTCTTCTTATACATATCAATTGTAAACAACAGTAATTAATCACCTAATAATAAGGGAACAGAGCGATTTCACGCTAATGCGTGTCACGTGCACCGAACATTTGTTATACGTTTCAATTCTGTGGAATATTTTCGCGTCCAATATAGAGGACGAAGAACTAAATTCGGATTCCGACCTTTTTAGTATTAGATTCGTTATTATTTCAGAAAAATTCGTTCGGATACACTGGATCGAATTAAAAAAAAACTCGAAACGTAGATATTGTCTCGAATTGCCTTCATCGAAATTCGCGTCACAATTTTGGTGACGTATATTAAAAATAAATATCGTTGCTTTGTGTAATTCGACCGACTTATTGGATCGAACTGAAAAGCATCGAAATTTTAGGCATATTATTGAAAAGAATTGGTACTGCTTTCGCGAAATTCTAATTGGATCGAATTACAACGCGTCAAAACTTAGACAAAGTATTGAAAAAATTGTTATATTGATCACGTGAAATGCTGCCAGACGTATTGAATCGAATTCAGTGTGGTTAAGCAAATATAGTTCAGTGATATTTTATGGATGTATTAGAGTAGAATATCACAGAAATTCATAAACGATGAAAAATATTTTTCAAAATAGTATTCGTTAGAAGAAATGTTATATATGTTTTCAAAGTATAATGTTTTATAGAAACATGACAAAACATTTATTAACAAAAGGTTTATTTGTTTTTATTTTTCAATTTTCGGAAGATTTCACATATACTTTGCAGATGCTGGTTCATGTTTCTACTTTCAATTAATATATCAATTCCATGCATTGATATAAATTTTTTTTCAATACTTTCTCGTTTGTTGGGATCCGAATTCGCGCGGTCTTTCACGAATTAATGCAAATTAAACCGAATTTGAATTAGGAAATTTCAATTTAAAAAAATGTAAAAATCTATAAAGGATTTATTAAGTCGGAAATGATTTAATAGTACTTTATGCACCAAGGGCGTGAAACGGTCATTTTACGCCCGTGTTGTATACAATATTTTTCGATCCAGGGGGCGTAAAATGTCAATTATACAAAATTAAACAAATATTACGTTTGATTCGTCAAATTTTGCGATTTTTAATTTTCAGGCTATTTTTATTTCACGCCCCCAGGGCGTGAAATTGGCATTTTACGCCCTCGAGGCGTGATATTGGCATTTTACTCCCCTAAAATAAGGAGGCGTATAATGGACATTTTACGCCCCCTGGATCAAAAACTATTTTTTCTTTTCGTAACTCCGAAAATTGTATCCGATTTATATATACATGTATCTACTCCACGTTCTTCAGATATTTAAATATTTTGAAAATTTATACATAGGGACTATCGCGACAATAATATAGATAAAATAATGGCACACGACGTGGGAGCCACTGTTGACTACTTTTTGGACCCCGTGCGCTTCGATCGCTTTTGACAGCATTCGAGCTTCTCCAAGCAAGGTATAAACTTCAACTTTATTTACAGGTCTTTCGTAATTTTAAACTTTTAAGTTTAATTTGCGGAAAATTTAATCGTCATTTTCGAGATCAACATCCAAATGCGTAACAATTAATGTATTCAAAGATAATGAAAGATTTAAGATTGTACATTTTTAGGTGAAAAATTGCTCCATTATCGACGAACTGCATTGGATCGAATGTCAAGTTAAGAATTTTTTGCTTAAAATTATTTCAAGAAAATAATTATGAAATAAATAACGAGGAGCTTGATATTCACTATGTTACAAAATAATAATAATAATAATTAATCAAAAATAAATGGATTACATTTCAATACATTCTTATGCATCTGATTTCTACATTTGTTGTTTTTTTTTTGACCAAGTAGACAATAATGAGTAAGTAATCAAAATACTCTAAAAACAATAGTCGTTAATTTTTCAAGATATTCCAATCTGAAGCTTTGTTGTGACTTTAACTGGTAAACAAATAGGTAAGTAAAAAAATGTGTTTTTATCAAATAAGTAGATTTACTTAGATCTGGTTACTTTTTAGTATAAATCGTGAAGTTGAATTTTCAGTATGCGAAGTGAATATTATTTAACACTGTGCGTGAAGCAAACTTTACACTTCACGCACTGAAATGTCAACTTCGCGCATTTACTTTTCTCCCGCTTCGTACAAAAAAAATATCGTATGCAGCGCGTGCGTAACCTTTTCTTCCTCCCAGCGATTAGCCAATATACTCGCCAGATTTCCTGGTGCCTCGTGGGGACCAATTGCTGCTCGTGAAGAAAAGTACACTTTACGCACTAGATGTGTAATATACTATTATTTCAACAAAAAAATATTAATAAAATATTTTCTTAAAAATTTGTCGAAAACGTCCCTATAAAAGGTACGAGGTACGACCCAAATGACTGTTACCCAATTGGTACTTTTTGTGTTTGTTGGTAGAGTACCATAAAAAATTAATTCGATTCTGAACGTAAATATTTATAAATCTAAACAAATACTAACAATAGGAAAAATAACCTATCCCGTGCGTAAAAGTATACTTTACACCCTTTTTAGGTAATATATACTATTTGGAGTTTTAAAATTAGACTTTATAGGCTGGAAAAGCTACAGTATGGAATAATAAGGTGCTTCTTACCTTCGCCATGTCTGGTAATACTATCAATGAAAAGTATTGCTGAACTACATCAGAAAACGTATTAATTAATGTATATGTAATAAAAACACTTTCTATCTGTTAGCTCCTTAATCAATCTACGAAAATTAATCAATGCACAAGAAACGCCTGTTTCAGGAATACGAATGAAGAAATTTATTGATCTACCTTGTCATAACTTATAAGATAAAAATAATAACAATTGTTACAAACATGACAATTGGTCCTATTGTTAAGCAACTCCACGGTCCAAGGGATATCGCGGTATAAACATAGTGATAAAGTGGGCCCTTCTTTATCGAAGCAAAGTAAAAAAAGAAAATGGAGGATGAACCACCTCTTAATATTCTTCGGCACCCTCGCCTTCACCTTCTGCCGAGTCCATGCCGACTTCTTCGTAATCTTTCTCGAGGGCCGCCAAATCCTCTCGAGCCTCGGAAAATTCGCCTTCCTCCATACCCTCGCCGACGTACCAGTGGACAAAGGCTCGCTTGGCGTACATGAGATCGAACTTGTGGTCGAGCCTCGCCCATGCCTCCGCGATGGCAGTCGTATTCGACAACATGCAGACGGCCCGCTGGACTTTGGCTAGATCTCCACCAGGTACGACGGTCGGCGGCTGATAATTAATGCCGACTTTGAATCCAGTAGGGCACCAGTCGACGAACTGAATGGTGCGCTTAGTCTTAATCGTAGCGATCGCAGCGTTAACGTCTTTGGGCACAACGTCTCCTCGATAAAGCATGCAGCAAGCCATATACTTTCCGTGACGTGGGTCGCACTTGACCATCTGATTTGCAGGTTCGAAACATGCATTCGTGATCTCTCCTACGGACAGCTGCTCATGGTAAGCCTTTTCCGCAGAAATGACCGGTGCGTACGTCACCAACGGAAAATGAATACGCGGATAAGGCACCAAGTTCGTCTGAAATTCTGTGAGGTCCACATTCAAAGCGCCATCGAATCTTAGGGATGCCGTAATCGACGAGACAATCTGGCCGATTAGACGATTCAAATTCGTGTAAGTCGGCCGCTCAATGTCCAAGTTACGTCTACAAATGTCGTAGATCGCTTCGTTGTCTACCATGAATGCGCAATCAGAATGTTCCAGGGTGGTATGCGTACATAGGACGGAGTTGTAAGGTTCAACGACGGATGTTGAAACCTGTGGTGCCGGATAAATAGCGAATTCGAGCTTCGACTTCTTACCGTAGTCGACCGAGAGACGTTCCATTAACAATGATGTGAAGCCAGAGCCCGTACCTCCCCCGAACGAGTGGAAGATCAGAAAACCTTGAAGACCCGTGCATTGATCGGCAAGTTTACGGATGCGGTCGAGAACGAGGTCAACGATTTCCTTGCCGATTGTGTAGTGTCCCCTTGCGTAATTGTTCGCGGCGTCTTCTTTTCCTGTAATGAGCTGCTCGGGATGAAACAGCTGACGGTACGTACCGGTTCGAACCTCATCTGAATTAAAAGAACAATGGAACTTTAAAATGATGGACGCCGATTCGAAAAAATTGGTTGCAAATCGTATAAAAACGTACATCTTGCAATCGGTCTGTTTATGATCAGTATAACCTACATCTAGTAGAGCTTGACAATAGGTACAATCCTTTCATTAGTAGACTATCGAACCTGTGTCTTATAGAAAATCAGTTTCACCATCCCCTCTATTGCAGAGGGGATAAAAATTCCAACTCTTGTAAAGTCTACTACAGAGCAAAGTAAAAAATACTACAATACCCATCGGTCTACTAGATATAGGTTATGGTATATTTAGCATCATTACCATGTCATATCGAATAATGGTACGCGTTGGCAATGGTGGTTCGTCACGATAATATGAAATGAATAATTTGGTTCATTTTTTTACGTTAATAAAATAGAATTATTTTTACGATTGACAAATTGTACTTCATTATATTATACGTTATGTCCGGTAATTTCGGCGTAACATATTTACCAACTACTGTAGGCTCAAGATCGAGAAACACTGCTCTAGGGACATGTTTTCCGGCGCCAGTTTCGCTGAAAAAAGTATTAAAACTGTCGTCGCCACCACCAATCGATTTGTCGGACGGCATCTGGCCATCAGGTTGGATGCCATGCTCCAAACAATACAACTCCCAGCAAGCGTTTCCTATTTGAACTCCCGCCTGACCGACGTGAACCGAAATGACTTCGCGCTGAAAATTGATAAAAGAAGCGAAGTTATAAATTTTGTAAGTCACTTTTAATTATGATTGAAGAGAAGTTCTACAAGTTATTTAGAATATCAATCTTCATTGCTGAATAACGAGGGTAGAAGAACAGCTTTTCATCTTTGCAAGAATCGCTCTTTCCATTGACGCGTGGCATTCTTTTTTATTTTAAATTTTCAAGTTAAAAGTTATACATGATAAATAAATGATTATCATTATTTTTTAAATTATTTTCAATTAATTGAATTTTATTATCCATTAGAATACATCGAAAAGTTATAAATATCGTATCAATAACGAAAATGTCGATAAAATTGAATTTTTATTTGTTATATTACAGACATGCGTCCAAAATCAAAAAACTTAAGGGGTTCCAAAGTAGAACAGTTACCGACTTAACCTTAAAACTGGAAAAGTATAAATAAAAAAAGATTTAAACAAGACAGAGCCTAAATTTTGAAAAAACGTTTCGATCACTTTTTATTTATTCTTTTATTGTTATAGCCAGCACCAAAACAGCGATATTTTTTTGAAGATTGTATATGTTATGTAGAATCACCCTTCCAAAGCCCGAATTTTGAAAAAAATGTTTCAATCCTTATTTATTTATACTTTCCCTGTTTTGAGGTTAGGTCGGTAACTGCTCTACTTTAGAACCACTTTAAGGGATTTTCATAAAACTTAAAATTCAAGTGCTTTTGAAGTTGCTGATCATAAACCTGATGTCAGCTTTTAAAATTCAAAATGGCAGATCCAATATGGCGGACGAAATTAATAAAAATTAGTCGGATGCACTTGAAGCTTGTTAGTTAAATTTTGTTGGTTCGATTAAATTCGATATAAATTTGAACTGACCCCCCCCCCCCCTTCCCCACTAACCCATTGCGAAATTTGGCGTTCTTCACTTGACTTTCAATCGGTAACTGCGAAAACCCTGGAGTGTTTACAACTTTTTGTTCCCGAGATAACCAAAAAATCGGGCAAAAATAGGGTGCGTTACAACCCCGTATGATGCAATTTTCTTGACGAAACAATCTTTTAACAATTATTGCTTTGTCCGCATAAAGCTGTAAGTTTTAAAAAAAAATATTTGTTTCGACTTTTCGTTCGTGATATAACTGTGGAACGGCTGACGCCTGACAGTGCCCTTCGCTCCGTGGGACGCCATTTTGTTTTCGAAACAATTCTATCAACAATCAGTGCTTTGAGCGTGTGGAACTGCACGATTACAAAAAACATTACTCGAAAAAATTACTTGAAAAATGTTCATTCCAAAAAGAATTTAAAAAGTCCGAGATGGTTCGGAGAAGAGCGATTCTGAAAATATTACATGTGTAACAAAAAATCTAATGAGGGTATATTATAATTGATATAGAAGATGAAATCCTCAGAATAAAAATGTCAATTTGAAAAATTTCAGATATATAAAATTGGAACACCTTTCATCTAATCTGTTTATAAAAACGTTTTGAGAACTCGGCGAAATTGCATTTTTCAATTTTTCAATTTTTGCAATTGCACGGCAATATAATTGAAAAATACATTTTGTCAATTAACATTTTGCCAAGATTGGAAGTTGCCGAAAATGTCCAGAAGTGAAAATCGACATTTTAATATACGAATATTAAAAATATTTTTAGAATAATCATTAAATTCAGATATTTATATTTATTCTACGTATAATTATTATTCACATTGTTTATTACTAATGTATATTACATTACACATGCATATACCAGAAAATACATGAATACATAAATCGCAAGAACTGAAAAAGCGTTCAAATTTACAGTTTCGAGTCGATCTCGAAATCGATCGTGCTGATCGAGTTTTTTTCTAACCTAACAAATGTCTAAATACATATACTTTTTTTGTATTTTAACTCACGGGCATCAGAAGAAACTCGGACTTACGCTTTTTTTTTTTTTTGCGATTTCTATATACATATATACACGTATCGAGGTCCGAGTTCAGAGAAAACGATGCGATAAAAACAAGTGAAAAGCGATAACGTAGCATTTTCATTAATTCCATGGTAATTAAATACTCCATGATTAAATCTTCGTACATTAATCAAAATAATTCCTATCTAATAATCCCTTTTACAATTCTTTCGCATTTTTGTTATATATTTTTTGCGACATATTGCCTCATGGGATAACATGCAAGAACTCAAAAGCGGGTGAATAGAATTGCAAACAAAGCGAGAAATCACAAATATTTCCTTTTCGGAAAATCAGAACTTTATTATATATTAATTTCCTTAATTTTTTTACCGCAAACAGAAATACCAGAAATTTCAAAACATTATCTAGGTTAATATATGTAATATCAATATCGTGAAATTGCGATTGTTTATTTCAGGTATTTTTAGGCGAAAAATCGTAATCACTTTTTCATCCGCTTTAGACATTGAATTTCATATGACGGTACCAATTTCACAAAATAATTAATTCACTATAATCGCCGGAAAAAAAAAAAACAATTAGAAATCCGCCACAAAAACATTGCAATTAATATTCGCGTAAAAATATTTTTTTAATAAATTTTCGCAATGGCGTCATTTTCGGGGTTCCGACTCATAACCGCGATGAGATAAAAAATATGAAACTGCGAAAAAATTGACCCTTTTAATTTTTTCATTATGAAAATTGATGATCATGTGATTTAACTTACCATTTTCAGAGATTATTTGAAAAGTTTTCACTGAAACCAACTAAACTGTAACTTTACTAAAACTGATTATTCACACCGTAAAGAACCTAAAAGCCCAAAATACGTAATGCAAATGTTGCATTTGCATGTGCGATCCTGCCCGTGTGTCTCGTTCCGCCTGGTCGTTTGGCGGTCTAATTCTACTACGCTTTCTCGGCCATGAACAAGTTTCGCGTGAGCTGATTGGTTCAGATTCAACATATAAACAAATGCATGTGCATTTCTTATGTAAAACATATAAAACCAATCGGAATGTTGATACATATTAGATATATTGGTATTATTGGATATATTGGATATATTGGATATGGCACCGAGTTATCTTTTAGTAAATTCGAAAACGTGCGCGAAGAAATCTAGGGAAATTTTGATGGTGTATGCAGTTAGTGATTTTATTTTTTTTTATTTTTAAACAATCCAGAAAACACGAACTGTAAAACGACGTAAAAATGCCTTCATTTCGACACTTCATCAACCTTCAAGATCCTTTTCATTCGCATTATGTATATAAGGAACTGAATACCGAACGTTTTGTTTTTTTAATTCATAATTAATTTTCCTCTTGTATCTATACATTATCTTTTATATCACCTTTTTGATGTTGAACTATCTGCGAGAAATATCTACATCGGTGTTTCTCTGCCGCGCCGATGATATACCGATCGAGCATATTTTTGGTTGCGAAGTTTCCAGGGACGCTCAAGAGTCGCTGCTGTCTAATCATAATGTCGAAAGTCGAGAGAACGGAAGTGATCTACATGAGTACTATGTAATCTCTGCCTTAATTATCCGAATAAGATCAGCACCTGCGATACTGCATCGAGAGTATATTGCGTTTCTAATAACACCTGACAAGTTTGATGTGAAGAAGATCCTGCTGCAAAAGTACTTATCATATACAGCCATTAAAGTCTACAATAAAAAAAGCAGCTTACAACTTTCGCTGATTATAGTGGAAAGAACTGGAAATTTTACGTGATACATAATACTTGTATATAATCCTGACAAACTACTAGACATGTCTACACGAGCAGGGAATAACGGAGCTTACAGGTAAACAAAGCCGGCGGCATGTACTTTTAAAATCATTTCGAAGTAAAAAAAGTTAAATATTTATATAGAAACAATAAATGCGGAAAAAATTAATATTTTGTTGATGCAAATTGAAATTGATTAAAGATAACAACTGCGAATATATCGTATAAATCGGAGGTTACGTTATCGATTTCGCGAATGTTTGGTCGATTGTAGGCCCGTAAACAAATTCAAATTACAGAAATAATAATAATTAGTATCAAAAACTGTAAAATTGATTCAGTGACTCAAAGACTAGACATAACGCGAGTTAAAGAACAGAAATGTAGACTTAAAATACCAACATATAAAAATACACCCCGTTTACTATAAGAGTATTATTGATCTAGAATATTTCCCGCTCTCCGGTTAAAAAGGGAGAAGAATTGATGACATTGTCGAATAAATAAAATATGTATAAATCATAAAAAACTATTTTTATATAAGGAAAAAGAAATCACCCTGTTTTATTGTTATTTTTCATTTGCAACAATTTTGTTCACTTGTACATTTTTATAATATCGGGAATAAAATGTTAGGAAATGTTTTTACGTAGAAATCTCGAGAAATCTAAAGTAGCATTTATTGAATTTACTGTAAAAAATGAATACACAAAAGAATATTTTTACGCAATCGTCTTAAAAAAATGGCGCTCCGCGATCAGTCATGATGTACATTCCGTTTAGTCTAAAATTTCGCAACTTTTATTTTCCTAAATTTTCTTTCTAATCTTATACTGAATGAAAAATAGTAACGTTTGGACTATATCTTCAATTTCAGAATGTTTATCTTGATCGTGATTTCATTAATATGAATGTGCAAAAGTGTAACGTATTTTGTGATTCAGACATTAATGGGCTGAAACAGACCCAGAAAAGTGATTTCTAGAAAAAACTTGTCAAACGAAAACGTCAAGAATCCGAATACAGAAACCTACTCATCAATTCCCCAACAAACGGAAAAGTCTTGAATCCGGAATCTGTCCACTTTCGGATTGAATACGTTTCAATTCTGAGTAATATTTAGTAGAGGATAATAAATTCTATGATAGAAAAAAAAAACAAAAAAAAATTACTGTACTCGATCCAACTACCTTCGGTGCCACAACTATGCGTTTATACCATTAAACCACTGACAATTATATTTTATTTTAAAATAAAAACCGAATTGAATTGGGATTCACTCCTTCTTTGTATTAAATTCATTATTACTTCAGAAAAATTCGTTCGGAAACATTGGATCGAATTAAAACACTCGAAATGTAGATATTGATCCGAGTTTTCGTCCCTTTTGTCGAAATTTAATTGGACGTATTAGATTGAATTCTGACAACTCGTCAAAATTTTGGTGGCGTATTACAAATAAATATCGTTTTGTGTAATTCGACCGAACTTTGCATCGCGTCACAATGTTGATGACGCATTGAAAAATATAATTCGACCGGACGTATTGGATCGAATTGAAACGCGACGAGATTTTAACAAAGTATTGAAAAGAATTGTTTCTGTTTTTTATAAATGCATATTGCGTCGAATTAATAATTATTGTTAAATGAGTCAATTTCATTTTCGAATTGATTAGAATTAAGTGGAAGTCTCTTCTATTCTCAATTGCCGTATTGTATCGTATTAACGGAATTGAAACGAATTATGTATACAGAATTACAAAAAATTGATTGCAACTCGAAAATGGACAGATTCCGGATTGAACATTTTTATTTTAATACTTTCTCGTTTTTTCTATTCGCATTTTTCGTAAAGCGGGATTTCGTTAACAATACTGTGCGATGTATACGTATTACCTTTACTGAAATGTGTATTTTAAATAATAAACTCGATGTTCGATCATTTTTCCAGATACTTATAAAAAATGCATACGATCCACAGTCGATGGCGAAAGCCTAAAAAACGCCGAAATCGTCGTTCAATAAGTATGCAGATGGTGCATTTGAAAAAGAAAATCCAATTAGAAAATGAAATAAAAACAGATGTTCCTCTTACGGAGGAAAACGTAAATGCAGAGAGCAACGATCGAGCGCTTCAAAGGCCTGTGATGGATGGTCGTACTTTCGCGAAGCATTTGAAAATGCTAGCCCAAGAATGTAATCGTTTGAAGAATTCTCTTTTGAGGGAAACCAGGAAATGCATCGCAGAAGCTTACATTAATTGTAATCCCGATTTAAAATCAAAGGACGTACTTGATATCGCAGTGCTGTACGACGGGTTATGGCGGGTGCACGATTCTACGACAGTTTATGGAATTAGCTGTGTAATAGACATTTTGACGGGGCTTGTGGTTGATTTCGGGATCCTTTCAAAATATTGTTATCCTTGTTCTGTCGCTGCAAGTGAGTTAGGTGATGCAACGAAAGAATATGAAATGTGGAAAAATGAGCATAAAGCAAGTGGAGATTGCTCTAAAAATTATGACGGTTCGTTAGATGCAACAGACATTACAGCTGCTGAAATATTGTGGCAACGTTCGGAACGTCACAGTAATATGAGGTATACTACATTATTATGTTGCGATAATGACTCGCAGATATTAAGTCATCTCAATGACACAAGTGTCTATAATATTTGTATTAAGAAAGAAAACTGCCTTGATTACATTGTACAGTGGTTAAATATCGGACTCAAAGCAATCGTAAAAGAAAGTAGGAAGGAAGCCGTTTATCTCGGCAGTCGGAAAGAAGGAATGTTAAAAGCAGATACTATCTACAAATTAGTCAGTCAATATAAAAATGCAATAATAGAAAATTCCCCGAACATCGAAGAGATAAAATCAACAATATTTGCTGCAATTGAGCATGCCGCGTCAACAGACGATAATCCTTGTCATGAAAAATGTCCGCTAGGAAATGCCTCATGGTGCTTCTACAATAGGGCACTTTTCGAGGGAACTGTACCGCCATCTCATGCGGATGAACTGAGCATGAAATTAAACTCTATTGTTATGGAAAAAATTAATCCTTTGTATGAAATGCTGACCGCCGAAGATCTCCTTTCCAGGTGTGTATATAACGAAACCCAAACTGCTAATCAAAGGCTTCATGAAGTATTTTGGAAAAAATGTACGAACGAAGTTTTGCGATCAAAAAAAAGAATGGAGCTCGCAGCAGTTTCGGCCATAGCTGAATTCAATATGGGAACCAGAGCGAGGCTAAGTTGTAAATTGCAAGAATTAGAAACTAAGATGAACATCTTTTGTGCGGCTGAAGACATTGCCAATCAACGAGACAAGGAACGAAATGGCCGAAGTACTGTAGAACCTGTAGAACCTGTAGAACCACAGGTTGTGTCTGAATGAATAACTTTCATAACAAGATCATTAAAATGACACGTTTGATTGGATCGCACAACCAAGAGACCAATACACAATTATCGTGTATTCCGATTGACGAGCCAAAAGATGTCTACTCGGTTGGATATATGTAACATATATATTATTGGTGTACAAACTATCAACATTCGTAGCGCGTGGGTCAATTCTTTTTGGAATCGGTCGCCTCACCAATCCCAATACTTGTATTACAATCATTATTACAGAAATGCGAGGTCTTGTTGTTAATATATATGAAAGGCAGATGTCCATGAAATTCCCGTATAATGGACTAGTAACATTTTCACAATGCAAGTATAAATCTGGAACTTCAATGCAACACCCCGAAGAGATGTACATCTCGGGTAACTCCAACTCCAACTCCAGCGGTAGTGTTGGGGTTTGAAACCACCCTAAAAAGATTTTTAGACAAATGTTTTTTTGAAGTGTTTCAAGGTTTTTTGAATAAAAATTAGTTTCGAAATTTATTCAGGGGTTTCTACACTTTTGCCTCCCCCTGTATATATCCACTTTAAATCAATCATAACCCTGGTAAAAATCGAAGTGTATTTTGAGTCTTCCTTGTGTATATATATATATGAATTCACGCCTTATACATAAATATCAATGAGCGTCTAATAAGGGTGACAAACTGTGAGTGATTTTAAATAATAGTACCGATTACTATACCTACGCTTCATTTTTAATCCAAGGAGTATTTTTATTAAATTTTTATACTGTGTGCGAAAAGCGGCAAAAGTATTTTTATTCTGATATTCTAAAGGATTGCATGTATATATAATGAATATATGAAGATATATTACATGTTAAGGAAGTGAGATATTGATATAATACTTATCTAACTATTATTAATTATACCTAATACGTATATAATAAAAAAAATGTCAACAAATACCAACAAACACATTCTTCATTATATCCCTCTTAACCCATTAACGCCGGGAAACGGAGAGTTTCTTATTACTAGTCTTCTTATTACTCTAGCCTCATTTTCATAACCATGACAGAGTAGTTATTATAGGAGACTTACGTTTCTTATTGTTTTTGGGTATGCTCTTTCAGAATCCGGCCTTAAAATTTCATTTTGTCGACCACAAAATGAAAAATGCGGCTTTTATATGAAAATCGGATTTTATATATAAATTGAAATTAGTTGTAATTTTACAGAAAATTTGTTAAAATGATGAATTTCATCATTTTATTGACACAATGGCGGTTTAATCCCTTCTTCGGGACCCGTAAATTTTTGTAACTGGCTCAACAATATACCGAGTAATGGATT
>JAPYZR010008577.1:0-10490 GCA_030522945.1 Trichopria nigra | reverse complement strand
GCAAACCGGACTGCGTTATACCGGTTGAACAAAAGCGGTCGAATATAATGCCGATCGTGAACTTTCGCGTGTTGCAGTATTTCGCGTGTGCTCTCTGCGGCGGTCGGAGCGTAAGTGATTAGTTGTACTGACGCGACCGTTGGTGGCGCTAGCACGAATACCGGTACCTACATTATCGACATGCCGGTAATGCGAATATCGCTAACACGCGGTAATAAAGCGAATTTGTGAAAGTGGAGTGTTTTTTTTTGCATTTCTCGTATCTCGAACCTGGACCTTCGTCGAGTTCAACTCATACTCGAACATTTTGGCAATCCTGCCAGGATACGAACGCAACTATGCGGTTCAAGCGTCGTTGCATTTTTCGGCATTTGTGCGAGTGCGAACTCATATCGGCCGTCCGTCCTTTTTCGGTTCGGCGAACTCGGTTCTCCGCTGATGTCATTGTCGAGACCACGCGGACCGTTTCAAAAATTAAACGGCTTTTCGCTCGCCAGTCCGCGTCGACGTCCCCACGCGTCGCCATTTTCGGCAGATCCAGTGACGCCGCCCGCAATTTTGGACGCGACCCGCAGTTCGTGACATCACGTCGCTTGCAACCAGAGCGGTGGTCGCCGGCACCCGTGCCTTGTCGCTTCGGACGTATCGCCACTCAACGTGACCGTTCGTCGCAAGGCTCGTTTCGCGGACCACGCTCGAAGTGCCACTCGTCGCTTCGAACGTTGTCGCCACTCAACGTGACCGTTCGTCGCGCTACTCTTTCTCGTCGCTACTCAACGCGACTCTCTCTCGAGGCCACTAATGTCGTTATCTCAGCCTTTGGCACAAAAACCCAAGCCCTCGAATACTTCGTACCTCCACGATGATTACCGAGGAGACTTTTGACACTTTGATGTCTCAGCTAAAGGCGTCCGTTGCTGATACAGAACGGTCGTATGGAAAAGCTCTGGAGTCTACAAATACAACGCCAGACCGGCTGCAGATACGAAGGCAATACATCAAGGATCGGTGCTACTCATGAGGACATGGAGGATGAATACTTCTCGGAGAACATCTTCGGCAGCTACGAGGAAGCCTACTTCGATATGGTTGGAGATCTCGACGATGCGATCAACAGCGTGACAGCGCTAGGCGCATCCAGTCCGATGCATTCTGCAACCATCCCGGATCATCAGGTTCTTCAGCATCGAAAAACGGTTTTAACTAAAATTACTATACCGCGTTTTAATGGTCGTTTTGAACAATGGGATAATTCTTGCGATTATTTTACTTCGCTTGTACTTAACGATGATTCTTTGGATATACAACGTTTCCTTTATTTAAAATCATCGCTGGAAACGGAACCAGCATCGTTAATAAATCACATCACAGTTACTGATCATTCTTTTCAGGAAGCTTGGAGCATTATAAAGGGACGCTATTCGTGCCGACGCGCAATTACCGCGTCACATTTTGACACATTTTTTTCGGCGCCGTCGCTAACGCGAGAAAACGCGGTTGGTTTACTTCGCTTGCACGACCGCTCGTGCGAAGCTTTGGCCACGTTAAAATCTTTTCCCGTCGATCAGTGGAGCGCAATTTTAGTTTACATAACGTTGCAAAAGTTAGATACCACAACGCGTAAAGAATGGGAATTTAGTCTCGGTAGCGGTAGCGAGTATCCTACATGGGAACAATTAAAAGATTTTGTTTTATTCCGCGCTCGTACGCTCGAAACGGTACGCTCCGATTTAGCCAAACGAGTGACGTCACGCGCTAGCCCGTCTTCAATGTCTCATGCGAAACCGCCGGTTCAAGCGCTCGCGGTCACCGATGGTGCTCCAAGTTGTCCCCTCTGTCAAATCGATCATGCCTTATATAAATGCAGTAATATAAAAAAAAAATTTTTTTTGACGATAAATTAGAGTTTATCAATCGTCGTAAATTATGTATGAACTGTCTTGCACTTCATAATTCAGCGAAATGTCCCAGTAAGATCTCGTGTTTCAAATGTAAGAAGCGACATCACTCGTTGTTGCACCGATCGCGAGAATCAGATTCTAATCGAGTACTTTCCGAGAATACGTCTGAATCGATTGATACAAGTCTCGCGTCAACCGCGAAACTCGCTGTGGTACCAACACATCATTTGGCCGAAGACGGCATCGCATGGCATTTCGTGCCTCCCGCCGCTCCACATTGCGAAGGGCTATGGAAGCGGGGGTCAAGAGTGTGAAGCATCACCTCAAGCGTATTTTGGGCAATCACACCCCAACGTTTGAGGAACTTTGCACTCTGCTATGTGAGATTGAGTGCTGCCTGAATTCGCGCCCGCTTCAACCATTGCCCGACAATATGGAGTACCTAGAGGCCCTGACTCCAGGACATTTTATAAAAGGATCCGCGATGAACGCTATTCCTACCCCGTCGTTGCTCGACCTTTCAACGCGTCGCCTCACTCGATAGCAAAGCTATCGACAATTTCTCGAGCGATTCTGGAGGGTCTGGTCGGCCGATTACGTCCGATCGTTGCAACATCGAACGCGTTGGCAACATCCACAAGAAAATGTGTCCGTCGGACAACTCGTCCTTGTGCGTACGCCGAATATGCCGCCCACGAAGTGGCCGCTCGCGCGGATTGTATCTTGTCATCGCGGTGACGATGGGCTTGTACGCGTCGTGACGGTGCGCACGGCTACCACGGAATTAGACCATCCGATCACATAAATAGTATTGTTACCGGTTCCCACCAATTAGTTTTACATCTAGTTTAAGTTAGAGTAAGCTGCGTTGCGAGCCACATGTGGTCGCAAGGGGGCGGTATGTTGTAGTATGGGTAGATAGTACGTCGATGTGCTCCGATTCCATTTACTTACATTTGTTTCGCGGTTCTATGAAGTTCGCGGAAAAGCGAAAACGTTGCGATCGAAATTTCGCTTGTCTTTCCTATACCTTCACCCCCTCCCGCGGCGAATCCTTTTTCCCGAATTTTGCATTCCCCAAGGCAGTTTGCATCGTCGATCGTATCGATGAACATCTAGTTAGTTATAGTGCTCCGCACTATAGCACTATATTTGTAGCGATTCTCTCGCAGTAATAAAGCGATATTGTGGAAGTGGAGCTCAGTTTTTTTTTTGCATTTCTCGTACCTCAAACTTGGACCTTCATCGAGTTCAACCCATACTCGAACATATATTAATTATGAAACCCAAATTTTCTATCAATTTTTTTGTCTTTAAAATATTCAGATTACAATTGTGAAAATCATTCCCAAGAAGAAGAAAATCATCTAAATGTACATTAAAGTAAACAATTACTTATAGTTCATTAATAACAAATAATACATTTTTGGCTAGAGCTTGTCATGATACAAATAGAACTCGATGGCGGCGCAGAAGCGACCAATGAAATCTGCCGGGTTTTGGGTGACCTATACGGACTTTTCTACTGATTTTTCTTTCCTTTTTATCCCCTCCATGTGCACCCCCGACTTTGGCAGGATGGGTCCGAGGTAATGTACAAATCTGTTTAACCACGCCATCGATAGTCGGGGTGCATTTCCTTGCTAGGTACGAGGAAGTTTTATCCTTGTGCACGGAGGTAATTGCTGTGCGTTTATTGTATCTGTTTTATGCAAGAGTCTCCAAGCTCAGTAGTCAATATAATTGTGTTCTTCAGTTATTCTGTAGTAATTGGGGCTTTTATTGACTTTTATTGCATAGTGACATAGTGTGAAGACTTTTATTGTGAAGTGACTGTTATTGTGTGTGAGATTGTGTGCAGATTTTTTGGCGATTTTTCGCAGGTACATTCTCAGTAACTCTTGGTAAACATTTTTTAAATTATATGAAAAATCCAATAATGGATAATCTCCGAAGACCAACATTCTATAAAATTGTACCGGAGCCCCTTTTTTGCTTCACAAGGGACTACGATGACAAAGAATTCCAAATTATGTTTTCAATTTAAGAAGTTGAAACTAATAAAACATGTGCTATTACTAATTATATTTCATGAAATCCAATGTCATAGTTTATACCATCTTCGTTGTGAAACAGAAACATATATTTCATAAGTTTTTACGCACCCCTTCAATTTGTTGCAAACAATTTAAAACAAATTTCAAGCCTAAGAATTGCTCTTAATATTAAAATTAACCCGTGCCTGTGGAGGTTTGAAGTTTAACATTGTTTTTCCGTAAGAAAATTAATTATTTTAATTTTTTTCGCCACCAATTTTCTAAAATGACATTCATAAAACTGCACATTTGCATACCTCAAACCAAATGGTTTCTAAACACCCTCAACAAATTTCATTCAATTAAAGAAATTTCCGACTGAGCTATAACGTTTTATATTTCTTGTAATGTTTATAAACCAATAAAATTATACGGATGATTGTTTTGTAAATAACTCCAAGTATGTATTTAATTTTCATAAATTCATAGGAAGTACTATTTGGTAGATTTTCATTAGATTAATTACTACCAAAGACTAATAAGTTACGCCATTTTGTTATTTAATGATAAAAATGGGATTTTATACGAAACACAGTTTTTCAATTACCACCTATGTATAAAGAATCGAAAAGGAATTTTTTAAAAAAATATTTGGCACTTACTTGCGTCTCTAGATTTCACGCTAACCAAGATGTTCGATTTTCGCAATACGATAGCTTGTCAATAAAATTTTTTTTTCTGGACAAATAAGTAGGCCAATAGATGCTCAAATAGGTATGGAATATGATCCCACATAGCCTAATTTGTTTAGTTTTTTTTTGAAATTATTGCAGGAACAAAATACATATTTTATTTCCTTTATCAAATTTTTGGCAAAATGAACTTTCGTACAAAATATATATGGTAACTCAGCTCTAAATGGTCGTATTCGACTCAACCGGAGCTTATTTTACTCGTAAGATCCCAAAGAATATGAAATGTGACACCACAATATTTTAAATTACGGCGTAAGAGAGTTATGGATACATAATTAGGAAAATGTTGGCTCTTTCTCATTTTTGAGCTAAAAAATACTGACGTTAAAAACGTTCTAGCTCAATCGGAAATATCTTTAATTGATTGATTTTTTTTTAGGGTGTTTTGAAACCATTAGGTAAGAGGTATGCTAAAGTACAGATTTTTCGATGTCGTTTTAGAAAATTGGTGGGGAAAAAATTAAAATAATTAATTTTCTTACGGAAAAACAATGCCCGATTTGACCCATTTAATGGATACCCTAATGTTTTCAATTGATACAATTAATTTTAAGACCGAACTGGCAGTCATTTTATTATGTATATCCACATACTTAGAAAAAAATATTTATATGTACATACTTTATATTTCGAATTCCTTTAATATATAATATGATTGGTCTTACAATCATTCTGGGTAAACCATAATATATGCGTTACAGTTCATATCGGTGTTATGATTTTATTAATTACTGTTTCTTTCAATAGTTTCATGTATTGCAGTAATTTGTGTAACATTTTATATAACAACGCAAGTTTTAAATTTATTGTATTACATACCTCTGTAATCGATATTCTCCCGTTTCTAGGCGGGAGATTAAATCAGAAGAAATGAATGAGAGGGTGAGAATATAAACTTTAATTCGTGAATTTAATTACAGAGAGGTTTACACGATATCTGTATGTTATAAATACCACAGTTGGTCGCGATTCGCTCGAAATCCTCGCAAAGAGGAGTACACTTTTTAGAAATGACCGAAGGGGTCTCACAAAGGGGCACGTAAGCACAAACGGGGCACAATTCAAAGAAAACGGTCACAAACTCAAAAGTCACAGAGAAAAAAAGGGCGGGGGGAGGGAAGAAAAGAGTCGTTTCAACACTCTCGTGGCTGGAATATTTAGTTCCCAATCGTGTCCTTCTTGTCGCACAATCCACTGCACGCCGATGAAAAACCAAAAAAGCGTAACCTCAAGTGTCAGCAACCAGTTGTTCAGGGGGTCATCCTCGAGCACGCCATTTATCCACGCTCTGGGTCTTACTCTTCGTTTCGGTCCCCAAAATCCACCAAAACTATTCAGGTACCAACGCCAAAAGCGAAAAAAGAATGCGCCGACGGTCCTTTCTTTTAGGTAATCCAAATTGAAGCGTCGACGCTCGTCGCGTCCTTGCCGTCCCCGTGCAGGCTGGAGCTAGCGGGGGACGGTGGGCCAATCAGTAGGCCTTAGTGGTAGCTAGGACCTCGAGTCCACGCCGGCTGTCATGTAGCCCTTGTAGTCCAGCAGGGGTACAGGTAAGCTATACTAAGAGCTATAACTCCGTTCCTTAGGAGCGGCACGGTGCTTGGAGGCGATAAATGGCAGGGTCGGATACGCAACTTTTCGTTACACCTCAAATACACATTTTGATGTTATATTTGAAACTTTGACATATATTACTGGAATTCTTCAAATAATTTACAAATATGTATAGGAACCAATTATAGATATCTTTAAACTGAACGATTATAACAATATGATATGTATTATACTTTATATTATATTGTAACGTGGTAAAACGTTGCGGCCGCGGTCTCGGTCGAGAGTCAAACCGACGGGAAGGCTACATAGTCAATAATAGGGGGGAATGTCGATCGTGGCGCTAGTTTTGACTGACACTGTAGTCCGCGTGAGTTTTGCAGGGCTGTCATCCGTGTATTAAATGGGGGATTGCTGTGGTGACGCTAATTTTTGAGGGCGCCGCTCTGGACCGTGTAGTCGCACTGCGTTGTCATAGTGGGGACTGCTGTAATGGCGCTAGTTTTTACGACGCAATAGCGGCCGATGGAAAAGGGGGTATCGCACCGTCAATCGACTTAGACTTTGTCTTGCCGAGAGGGTTTACCTGGGGGCGATAATATTCAATTATAGGGGGACTGCTGTCGTAGCGCTAATCTTTTAATATTATCGCATTGTCTTTAGAGTTGATTTTTGTAGAAATTGCGCGATACGATTCGGTGCGGCGGGTATTTTGAGTTTTTGGTTAGCTGTTGAGCACTTGAAATAGACTTTGTCTTACCGGGAGGCTTTATAGGGGGGCGGTAATATTCATTTATAGGGGGGACTGCTGTAGTGGCGCTAATCTTTTACTATTATCGCAATGCGTTTTTTTTTTGGGAATTTTGAGATTTTGGACTTTGCGTTTTGAGATATTAAGTTTGAGAAATATTGCTAAATATGCGTTTTGGAGAAATATTGCGTTTTTGGAGAATCCGCGTTTCGCGTTTGGAGAATCTTGCGTTCAAGGTTATGACGTCTTAGAGTTAAGTACCGCGCAGTAGTAATAAGTTCGGGTAAGGAAAATTAGATTAAGAAATTTAGGTTCAGACTTTAGAATAGGTTAATTAGCTAGGGTAGGAAATATTAAGTATGGTACCGTAGGTTAAGAAAATTAGTTTTATTTTTGAAAACGAAAACAAGGGACGATCGTAGGACCGTCTGTACTCTTGTTATTATTATTGTCCGTTATTAGTAATAACAGGCGGTCATAAAATCCAAGGCCGCCGATTCAAAAAAAATAAAAGAGAAAAATAAAAGGATTATCTCGTTATGTACAGGGAATTCGTAGAAGGATTGTTTTTACGAGTACCCGGTTCACTAACGAGTTCCTTGCGGAAGGTTACCGAGAATTCTTGATTTTGAGGTTTCCGATAAACAAGGTCGTTCAATGTTTCTTGATAAATACATCGAGGAAGAATGGGTGTTGTGCAGGCTAACGTGTTAGGAGCATGAGAGAGTAGGAAAGAGCGCTCGCGGTCTAATTCTTTTATTTTAAAGGGTTACCGGCACCGTTTGGCGCGATTCTACGCGTTATTACAATTCGGGGGAATAAGGGCCCCCACCCTTTACATATCCTTCACTGAATTGGTGTACATACACTTTGTTGTTCCGTATAACATCAACCAAGTTAATCCGCAAAATATCAACATTTTCTTCTATTAAATCTTAGATTCAAAAACAAAACAAACAATACAAAGTCAAAAATTAAAATAAATGAAAATAAACACATATATATATGTGTATGATATATATATATATCAATATCTTTCTTAGGGTAGAGGTAAATTTTAATATTCGAATCCTAGTAATACGTTTTTGTCGGCGAGGTGAGTGATATAAATAAATAATGGTAAAATAATAGTAATAGTAATATAATATTAAATTATGGCGACACACATTATTTATTTATTTGACTCAGCTCACCGTCAAAAACTTATTAATAGGACTAATATTTTCGACTGAGTGACAAGAACTAAGTTTTAATACTAATTTAATATTCGAGAATTTTCGGTTTCGTGGTACAAGGGTTTGTTGTAGTTTTGGGGTTGCGCATTAAAAAATTTGGACCGTCCTCGCTAACGGTAACCGCCGATTTTGGTTGTGAAATTTCGATTTTGTGATTCGACTGCACCCGCGAATACCGCCCTCTACCGTGCCGAGAGAATCTCGGCGCTGAGATTAGCGGGCTCACCGGCACCTTGCGACGCGTCTACAAATTTGGTATTCTTCGGTATACCTGGCGTCCAAACTAACATTTCACGCGTCGCAGGGAGTTGTGACCCCTCGAGAAGTGGTGTTGGGCATTAATATCGGGAGCGGTTACGAGCGGCGACGGCGAGTACTGGAGTATTTTGAGTTAGAGTAAATAGGAGGTCACAATATATATTTATGTTAGAAACGTATTTTATGAGGACTTTTGATTCTTACGAGGACCGTCCTCATAAATTTAACATGGGAAATGATAGGGAAATATAAAACATGCAACCTTATGTAATACTCGTGTGTTACACGTGAAATACTCTCCTAACATATGTATATAATATAGGTATAAGTAAATCTAATGTATAATATGGGGACTATCGCAACGTTTTAAGAGGGGGACCCCCTATACTGTTTTCGCCCCCGAAAGGGGCGAAGGTTTGGGTATACAACATGCCTAGCGGGTGGGCCGTGATCCCCCCCCCCCGGACCCCCCGCTTAAAAACTAACCTAACCTGACCATCACAAACCTGCCTGAAACTTCCGCATCGTGTAACACCACAGTCCCCAAACTATACGAAAGATATATAAACTATAACTATAAACTACCATATAGAGTACCATCAGTTTATGAATTTGATATGCCAATTCACATTTGCTCCATACACATCTACACAATTCCATTGATAATATATGAAGCTGAGATGTATTAATTACTTCTATTTCCACATAGATTAATGTGCTTCTTTTTATATGTTTGTGTTATAAAATTGAAAACGAACATTTCAAAACTTCTGCCCTTCGCAGGTTGGATGAAATATTGCCTTAAGATATAACGATAACTTTTTTCTGGTGCCGCAACTTCCACGCTCGAGAATGGTTACCAATTTTCTTGATTTATAAAATAAGGGGAGAGGAGCACAATATAAGAAGGACAAAAAAGAATACAGAATAAAAAAGGGAAAAAAATAAAAAAAAAAAAAAAAAAAAGTGAGGGTAGAACGGTCGCCGGAATATGTCGGGGATGCGAAGTGGCGCCAATCGCAACAAGCCGCAAATTCTAGAATTTTGGTGCCCGACCCCGAAAGGAAGGGAGAACGCCAGCAATACTTCTCGACCGTCGGGACTTAATATCTCCGGCCACGCGGGGACGCCTGCCGCGCGCCACGGAAGAGTATCCAGTCAACTTAACAAAAAAAGAAACTTAGGTTCAGCGACCGGGCTACTCGATAATTTTGGGGAGAGATCAGCCGCACTCTGCTCACCTGAATTAGCCCAAACAGAAAAGTTCGATTTAGTTGTGAAGCTGGCAACCTAATCGTCCTCTTTTCTGATTTGTGACCCCTTTGTTCCTGAGAACTTTGATTAAATTAAGAAAATAATCCCTAAAGAATTTGTAAGCCCCTAAACTGAGTGAATAAATTCACCAATTGTTATAAATAGTGATATTTGAGTTTTCTCTGATCTGTCCGATTCCCCCCCCCCCCCTTCCGCCGATCGCGAGCTCCCGCGCAAAGCCTCCGCCGGTTGTGATTACACTTTTGTGAGTTTCCGTATCGTGATGTTTTGAGTTTTGTTGGAGATTTCGATATTTAAGTTTGTTTCGGTTTTGTAAGTTTCGTTAGATTTTGGGATTTATAAGGTTTGGTTATATTTCCTTCAAAGTTAACCTGGCGCCCAACCAGTAATCACAGCTAGGAGCAAAAAGTGAGCGGGTAAGCGTTGGCCCGAAGGGTGACAAAAAACCTTTGTTACAAATTTGGCGCCCAACCAGAGCCAATGTGGCTCTCTCAGTGGTTGCGGGACTTCCTCCCATAGACCTAATGTCAGCTGAGAGGGCCCAAAGATACCGTGAAGGCAGGCGTACCGAACAGGGAAGCGCCGACGACGCTAGAGGCAACGGAAAATGGTCGAAGAAAACCATAGACGAGTGGCAACAACGATGGGAATCAGCATCCAAGGAGCGATGGACCTACCGTCTCATCCCGGATGTGGCGGAGTGGACGAGTAGAAGACACGGATTC
>JAPYZR010008575.1:0-12834 GCA_030522945.1 Trichopria nigra | reverse complement strand
AGATGGATCTGGATTCGATAGGAGAGTGGTCGAAGCGTAATGCGCTTCATTTAAATATTAACAAATGCAAATGTATGAGCTTCACTCGATGTCATCAAACAGTAAATAAACGCACTGATCTTGGGGTAGTGATTTGTGATAATTTTGTGTTTACCGATCATAATACAGTCATGTTCAAGGGCGCTTAGGATGTTAGGATTCGTGCAAAGGACAACAAAGGAATTTAAAGATCCTGAGACAATAGCGTACCTTATCCGCTCATTAGTCATTCCGCACTTAATATATGCGGCTCCCATCTGGTCACCATATAATCAGTGTGAAATTAATCTGCTTGAACGGGTTTAAAGGAAAGCTCTTAGATTCCTGGCCTTTAAATCAGGACATCCTATGTCACGGTTGGATCATGATTATCATGACGTCTCCACAAAATTTAATTTCCCGACTGTTAAATCACTACACTCTTTTCATGACGTATCTACCGTGTATCGAATTTTGAAAGTTTCCCAAGACACTAATTTATCTGGAATATTTCCGTACAGAACCACACCTTATTCCATCCGGAACCCACGATTAATCCATGAATCAATATATAGAACTAACTATGCGTTTTATGCCCCTGTTCCTAGACTTAAGCATGCATGGAACGATTTAACCGAAGGTATTCGCGAATGTAATTCTTATGGAAGATTCAAGAGATTGTCATCTGTTTACTTGTACAATTATTACATATAATGTGTTATTTTTGTATACATTTATATAGAGTCAATTGTTTCGTTCCTACGAATGAAATTATTAGATAATTTTACATTATTATTGTATTAAGGACAGAAATGTCCGTTGATAAATAAATAAATAAATAAATAAATATCTCAAAATTCGCGGAAAAATATTAAATTTAACGTTTTTTTAATTGACCAATTAGAAGTCGAGATATTATCTACGAGTATCTGATCTTCAATCTGGAACAATTGCCATTCGATCAGAACATAATGCACCCATATAGAAAAACAACTATCAGTAATATAAAACATCATTTAGAATTTGATCGAATTTAACCCAATTTGACCGAAAATATTGTAAAATTCTATTTTTACATGATTTTCGTAATTTTGACCTTTTAATAAATGTAAATTGTGGAAAATTTTAGTGGTTATTAAATTTGCTCTTCGAAATTATTTACGTGCTACTTGTCGCACTTGCTGCAGTTGACCAGCCACCATCCTTATTGATATTCTTGTCCATAAAAAATTGGCAACGTAAGAGCTGAACGTTTTAAATGAATTGTAAAGGGTATCAATGAAAATAACGAATTTTCATTGCGAGGCGTATAATATCTTATATTTTTTGCTTATTGATTGGATAAGGGATAGACTTTGTTAGAAAAGATTGCTTTAGATCCTAGGGAGTAAAAGTTGATTTCTCACACTAGAAAGTAAAATTTTATTTTTCCAACTTTATAATAAAATTTGATATTTTAACTTCAGAATAAAAGAGAATGTATAATCTTAATATCCCTTTCCCCTTTTCCTTAACTGTGAAAAACATTTTAGAAAAGTTTTAAGTTTTTTTAACTTTTTCAAAAGTTATGATTACTTTCACAATAAAACAACCGCCAAATAAATCTAAAGATGCTTGAACCTTGATTTATGCGACAATTGCGCAAAATGCGTTTTTTTCGCATCGACGTATTTTCACGGCAAAATAGCATTTTACATGCAGTGCTTCATAAAAAACCTGAATAATCAAAATAAAAACATAAAAACCGGTGTATTTTATTTCAAATGTATTTTATTTCAAAAAATGAATACAAGCATTTTTTGTTCAAAACGAAACCAGTGTAAAGGACGACAAATAATTTTGTTTGTATTTTTTTTCAAGTTATTTTTTTCTGTATCAAAAAAAAAAAAAAAAACGTTTTCTCCTTAGGAAGTAAAAAGTGTCATTTTCTGCCTCTCAGTATTTCTTCCACGTTAGAAGTTCCATTTTTTAAAAATGACAATGCGTCGATAAGTTTTCCCTTCAAGAAAACCTGAAAATAATAAAAATACATATATAAAGAATGAATATAAATGAATCAGAATGAAGATAATTTACAGAATATAGGTATATACGAAATGACTATACCACATCAAAATATATTCACGTTGTTACATAAAAAATTAACTGAAAGGAAAACACATTTATTGACATGTTGTCATCTCCACATGCCGTTGGGACATTTGTACATAAAGTTTGAAAAACCCGTTTTCATTTACACACGAAAGTAGAATCTTCCGAAATAGTACAGCAATTAATAACAATAGCTTCTTACAATATTCTTCATTCAGCATATTAACCAAATACGAAGCACCATTAAACATCGACGCGTATAACGTCTTTCGTCTCAGAGGTCTCGATTGACAAATGTCGACTTTTTGATGAAGGCTGATTGAGTTCGTGTACGATATCCATATATGAAAGAGACGGAAATTTCATTTCCAGAAATTAAACACACGTTGTAGTTATGAAGCGTTTTACGCAACGGACATTTTCCTTACGTCCACCGTGGAAAAATTGACCTGTAATTCCATCCGGCCATTGTGATCGCGTCAAAAAAGAAGCGATTTACTCCCTCTCTCTTACTGCGAATCGGTGAAAGGCGGCTTTCCCGGTCGGTCCCGAAAATGGTAAAATTCGATATCGCCGAAGATGCGACCTCGAGATTCAGCATTTGCGTGCATTGTGGGCGGAACGAGTGCTGGACCCTTCGAGAGCCGAGAAATTAAAAAAAGAAGAGAAAAAGAGCAGTGGTCCTCTCGAGTGCAGATGCATTGAGAATTGCGCCACCGGGTTTAAAGTTTCTGCGAATCCAGCGCCGGTAATTCCGAAAGAAAAACGAGACGATCGATGCAATACGCCACTCGAGAGGTTGCAAGCTTCAGGTAAATTTCATATCGGTGCTCCGAATCTTCGGAAAAGGACACTTTCGGATACCCCGATCCCGAAGACGCTTCGGGCCTTCGCTTTTATTCAACAGTTGATTTTGTAAGATCTGGATCGTGGCATTAGTCGATTCTGTATTGTAGATTTTATTTCGATGCTGTATGTGTGCGACTTTTGTGTAATATTGCCATCAGAGAATTATTGACAATTCTGCACATGATTCTCCATCTGAAAATAATATTTGATGGTAATTTTAACAAAACTTTAGTTGCCCAGTGAGAACAAAATATTTTGTAATTTTATACTTTGCTACATTTAGTTCAACAGCTTTCTAAAATTGATTTATTTCAACTTTAATACAGGGTGTCCCACATGTTACGGATAATATTGCATATTGTCACTTGCGGCCAATTTAGATACATTGCAATGAGGGGCCATGAAGAAACGTTTCGTATGCCATTGATCCACCTGATGGTCTGTCGTGGCAGCGTATTTGAATAGCCAGTATAAGCACCAATCGAAACTATTTCTGATAAGACTTTTTTGTTTAAGAATTGTGTGAATAAAAAGTGCTGATCTTATCTGCGGTTGAGGTATGATGATGATGATGATGATGACGACAGGTTTCTATTAAAAATTCAATTAAAAAACAATAAAGAACTTGTATTGTTTGCAAATTGTTTCGGATTACAAATTATTCGGTTTTCACTCCTGAGATTTAGAGAGTGCAGTCATTGTCCGTACACTGAAAAAAAAATTTGTTATTTTCAAAGAAATATTTACTTGAATTAAAAAAATGTTTCCTTCTTTTTAGTAAATCTTACTTAATTCAAGAAAATCTTTTCTTAATTCAAGTAAATATTTCTTTGAAAATAACAATTTTTTTTCAGTGTATCAATGCTCACAGGACAATTGCCATGAAATTGACATTTTCCTTTTCTCAGGAACTATCTTTTCAACAATAATTAGTATTTCACTAGGTCGCAGACATAATTTGAGAACAAAAATATTCATGAAACATTTGTTAAGAACGAACGTCATTACAATCGTAATTATTTTACAGAAAATTTTATTTTATTTCCCAAATAAAACTACATGCATTCGCAGCAATCGATTCAAGCAAAATCCCCAGAATTTGAATTTGTAATCTAAAGCTTGGAGCAAAGTGTAATGTTACGTTCGCAACAGTTCGGACATCAACAATAGGACCTCTCTCTCCCTCTAAAAAAAAAAAAGAATGCCGCAGTAACCAATTTGAATCGAACCGACATCCGGGTTCGCCCTCCGTAGGCGCAGGGAAAACCAGAAAAAATTCGTCGACGAGTAAAAAATAGGGTCTCTTGTATGCAAGCCACTGCATAATGAGAGGCTTTCTCATTGGTGGAACTGACGCTGATTGCGCTTGACAGCTACGAATGGATATTTTCCCAGCGATTTTTGAAATGTTTTTTTATCAAACTTTTTTGCCACTTGCGTATGAGAAAACGGGAACGGACTCGCTTGATCCACTCGAGACTATTTCCGCCGATACCCAAAGTGGCGGGGATGGTCAGTTTTTTTTTTTTTGTCTAAATGTTTTGTTAACCACTTCAATTTTATTTTGTTTTCTTTCTCTTCGTAAAATGTATTTCTGAAGTTTTTAAAATGGTTCAGGTATAAAAACAACATATTAATTATTTATCGCAAAATCGAAATCCATCAAAGTATCGATGACAGCGTAGCATAATTAATAGTAAACATAGGATGGAACTGATGCAAAAAAATGTTGGCCCACCACTTGTTAAGTCCACAGCCGATTCCGGCCATTCGTGACCAAATATATATGTATATATGTAATTTCGTCAAAAATTGCACGTGCGAAACCGCTGAAGTTTCGCGGTATTCGCGATGGCACCTTCGTGACGCGCAGCGAAACATGAGCGTGACTCCTGCCCCTCGTGATGGTTGGCGTTTTGATCGCGTGTCTTTGGCAATTATCGATGAACATACGTTCAGCCCGCCCCCGACGCCTCTCGCCCCGCAAACAACCCCCCCAAAGACCCAGGCCCCCAAACTACGAAAAAAAACCCTTGACTGTAAAAAAAAAAACACCCCACAAAAAAAAAAAAAAAAAAAAAAAAAAAAAGCGCGATTTTTGCACCGAGCCTCCGTTATAAAAGTGTCGTCTCTGATGTCATTTTCAAGCCTTTCGAAAATCCCGGCAAGATTGACTGATTGGGGTCGTTGCAATCAATCGATCCTTCGACTGAATGATATAATTTAATCAATCGGTTAGATCTAAATGTGTATTGATTCCAAGTCAATCAATCAATGGATGTGCTCCTTCATCGATGTGCAACTTCGAAAACTTTGCAATGTATACAAATAAACAATGGACCGCAATTAAACGAGATCAGTAATAAACTTTCCCTTTGGTCCACACATTTGAATTAATCTTTTAAATTCTGTGGAAACAACCAGACGAATTAATTATGGGCATCATCTATTCAAAGGGTTTTCCATAGAAACTGTAACAATCGATGCGGTGCCCGGTAGTCGTGTCGTTTCTTATAGTCCGTCTAATCCGTCTATCGGATCGCGACACTAGTGAGTGAAAAGTGGAGTGGTGGACCACGAAAAAAAGAGGTGCACTTTGTGTGCTTCGCCGACGCCGCACAATAACGTTTCACGATCTGTTTGCTACAAACAGCTCCATTTCTCCTCGAGATTAAAGGATTTGGCGTAAGGTGCAAACGCCTCATTGGTCAGCAATAATGGAAGAACAATGCCGATGCAGCACAGTAGCCGGTCCAGCCCAAAGGATCCGCGTTTCTTTCCAAACAGTGAAATGCCCGCTTTCTCCCTTGCTCCGTTGTTGAAAAGCGAGACGGAACGAGAAAGGTTTGGTGACATTGTTCGTGGAATCACTCTGGGAATCCGATATTCCGCAAGATTTCGCTGAGATTTGCGGCGCCGACCCAGCAGGCCGCCTTGTCCATTTCGGGTCATTTAGGAACACTGTCACCGATGCCATATACTCTGTCATCTAGAAACTGTGCCGCGAGTTTTGGCACGTATACGTGGAAAAAAAGAATCCTTCACGATGCAGTCATGGTATTGTTGTTCCGATTGGGCAAGAAGGTGCTTGCTCCATGTTTGCAAGACTCCAGTGGCTGTGAACCGTCACTCGACAAAAGGATGGGCTCTTTAGAAAAAAGTACTTTTTTGTTCGTTAGATAAGGATTATGAACTAATGTTCTCGGACATCAGGCATTCTAAAGACATTTTGTGTTTTGGCCTTTTAGCGATTATTTCACTGATTTTTCCGTAATTTTGTGCTTTTAGCAAATTTTGCATACAATTCTCACTATTTTACTACTTTTAACAAATTTTTTTCAGATGTTTATGGTTTTTATAACATATTAGGCCAATAATTTTTGTCTTCTTTAGTGAATTTTTTGCTCTCTCTCTCTCTCTCTCTCTCTCGGAAAAACACTCGGAAAAAGAGAGGGAAAAATGGACGCGAAGAAAGGTTTTTGTATGCTTTTGTTTAGTTTTAATGATTTTTGTTGAACTTTCGTTTTTGTCTGTGTTTGGACCTTGTCATATACATCTTTGATCTTGATTTTATTTTTGTTTTTAATTAGCAATCTCATAGACACTTAGAAAGTTTTATTTGTTTTTTATCTATTGTGTTTCTGATCTGCCTGTTTTCATTGTTTCAAACTTTTTTTTATATTATGTTATTATTATAAACTTCAGTCGTCTTTTTGTATTTTTGTATTTGTTTTATTTTTATTATTGTCGACTTTCATTTTATGCAAGTTCTGTCGATTTTTATTTGTCTTATCAACTTGAATAAATATTAAATGTCAATCTTATCTGTTTGTCTTTTCAACATCTGTTAAGATTTGCCAACTTTTTTTATAAATATATCGTTGGTGGTCCGAAACTCTTATCTGCATCTGTCAATTAAAAGCTTAAAACTGCAAAACGAAAAAAACCGAAAAACTACTAATAAAAATTGACGAGAGTCAACTCAACTTAACTTTTATGCTAAATTAATTAATCTTAAATATTTGTTGTAACTTATTTGAAAGATGTTGAAAGAAGAAAAATCATTCTTGTTAATTTTTATTCGTTTTATCAACTTTTCTCAATTTTAAGTGTCAACTTTATTTGCTTGATTTTTATAATTTTTTCTATCTATACTTGAATTTGTTCTGACTTACAAACAGTTGATCTTCTTGTTTTGCATCATTTTGCAATAGAATGGATTTACTAAATTTCTGTAGATTTTCAAAACAATAATTTGTATGATTGCAATCGAATTTCAATTTTTAAGAATATTATTGTCGTTTTAATTATCATGCATTTGTTTACAATCAGTAAAACGGGTCTACTACATCCAAGTAATGTACGTAGATAATGATGCTTTACCTTCAATATCACTATTCGTTTATTCACATACATTTTGACTGTTGGAATCCTTCAAAAACCAGATGTCGAATCAGATTGCATAAGAAATGTCCGACAAAAAATCAAAATATATGTCTAGAAGCTTATGAATTCATGCCTTTTTTTTGACGATTCCATAATTCCCCTGGAATCGTCGGAAAATGTCTACGGAAAAATGAGGTAGCCTCCGGTCACACGCTCGAAAAGACGTCGGCGAAGGGATTGCGCCGCGTTAATACCTCTTATACTGTCGAAACGTAAATGCGAAAATGCTTAATACCGTACTTTCGAAGCCCTACAGAGCATTGTCCGCAACGCAACTCCCATTCGAGCGTAAAATGCGATTTTGCAAAATTCTGCGATAAGTTGATGGCGATTTGGACGATCGATTATTCAGCCTTGTGTATAAATTTAATCTTTAAAAACAGTTTAAATTAAAAAAATGAAGGAATTACATAATAGGAAAACTTGAATAACATAAATCAATTTTGGAATAAAATTTATCTAAAACATATTAAAATTTAGATTTGTCATAGAACGATTATATTTTTATAGCGTATTAATAAGCATAGAAAACATTTTTTTAAATTCACATTCCAATACTTTTTTTGTATCATTTTATTACATTGTTGTTTACTTTAAATCTTTATCAATTCTCTATGATTTGCGGAATTAAAATTTTAATTCTTGGTCATGTCATCATTTTTATAAATTTCGTTTTATTTTCTTTAATCACATGTTACATGCTACCGATCTTGTCTTTTCTAGAGCCTTTCCCTTCTATCGAGTGTCACTAACAAAATAAACAAAACAATATTTGACAGTTGAAAACGAAAATAAATCTGAGTATCATAGGTTGAATCCATTTCAATATTTTCAACATCTTATTGAATCTTCAAAATAATTGATTTGACTCAAAAAAATCAATGTTATATATATATTGGATATGATTTTTAAAAATGTGTTAATATTTCCTGGAGCTTACGGCTATCTTTTGGTACAATTTCATACGTTTCGTTGCCTGTACTTTTCTTGTACATAAAGTGACATAATCGTGATATATTATTATGACGTATATATTAGGGGATGAAATTGTCATCGACGTCTGAAAAACCAATAAGGATTATGCGTTACGCGTGAAATTCGAAATTATATTTGTATAAAGGATATGATCGATAGGCATCGTATAACTCACTATATGTCCAATTAAGAAAATAATAATTTTTGTAAATAAAAAATGTAAATATTAATTAATTCATTTGTGCGTATAGTAGCATGGTTCTAAAAATACTTTCTTTTTAATTATAATTTTTAATTAAAAATATACATTTTCTAGATTTCTTCGCTTTGAATTTACTTTGAAGAAGTGAAATTTCATTTTTAGAGAACAAATATATATATAGTTTAATTATTTTCTCTTTAAGAAATTCAGAGTGTTGTTATTTACGAACGAAAATTATAAATTCTTAAATTGAAAATTTGGAGTTTTCTTTTTATAATGTTGGTTTCGGATGAAATTCAATTCTTTTTTAAACTTAAGCATCACTTTTAAGGATGAAAAACTAAATTTTAATATATATGCTAATTAATTATAATGCTCGAATTAATTGCACATATTTTACGATTATTATTAATTTTTGTATAATATCGTTGATTATTAATTGTAGATAAATTAATCGTTGGCATAAAAATAATTTCCTTACAAACGAGGAAGGAATTTTGTAAGTAAAATGAATCAGTTTCGTAATTTTTCAATTGATTTCATCAATTTTAAATTATTATTCCCGACTGTCCCCGAAGGGACTTGGCTTCTTGCGGTTTTAGACCCCACCTGGTCGTAAACCCCGCCAACAGGAGTACTTCCCCGTACCTTCAAGTCGCTTCCCTCTCGAGATTGCTAGCTCGTGGTAATCAAATTATAGGAATGTTTGAAACCCTAATTTTTTTATTTACGAATTATTATAATAAGGTATTGGAATGAGCTCTTTAATCGCACCGGCTCCCTGCGAGAGTATATGAGTCAGATTTTGATATCTGCAGACATTATATTGTCAAATTTCTTATATTTTTAATATCTATTATTTATCTTATCAGTTTGTTTCGATAAATGGTTTAAAGAGTTTTCACATGAATTTCGTCACCAATAACGCAATTTCCGAATCTAAAAAGTACAAATTGAAAATATTTAAGCATTTTTTCAAATTTTGTAAAATTCTGCAGATCAGGGAGCGAATATTGATATATATATATATATATAAAGTATCCAACAAGACCAGTACAAAAATTTGATATATCAATATATGATTACTAGTTTAATTATGATGAAATATTTGAAATTGTCTCTGGCAGACTATGCAAATACACTTGCAAAAAGGACTAACAGATATGCCATACCATTATTGCTTTGTAAAGAATCACGTCATGCAATATTGTTCATCAGTTATTGGATACCTTATGAAGTGTTGCCTTAATTAAAGAAATTGTTGCCATTCGGAAAAGACTAGTCCCATATGGACTAAATAAATATTTTCAGGTTAAAAAGCGCTTGCGTCTTGAATAAACAAAGAAATAATGTTTGCCATGCAGAAATGTTGGACGAATGTTTCGATTGAAATTGCTGATGGTTTCATTTGATCGTCATCTGTCTGAGCACTTTCTAACGTAAGATATAAAAATACTTTTCAATGGTGGATGATCGAAACTTAATGACACTTTTGAATGCGCTTTTTGATCCAGGATTCGAGATTTTCCATTCGCCTCGTAAGACGTAATCACGTAAGTAATGTGTTGTCCCTTTTCTACCTTAGCTGCAGCTGTTAAACCCTTGACCTCGTGGCACATACGATTCCGAAAATTGAAAAATGCCCGGACAATGGCCAGGATTTCGTAGGCCCCGTAAAGCAACTGAGGACTGAAAGGGGAGGGAGACGGCGCGTGGGGGCCCCAAAGAAAGGAAATCTTCGATGGTGTTTAAGGTACGTTTTACACACTGACCGACTACTGGACCACTCGCAGTTACGCCATGACCGATTACGATTCCATAATGGAAGAACGAAAATCCGCGCGAGCAGATGCATGGAAATTCGTGAAGGGTCGTCCGCACGAGTTAAATTTCGGCACCTGGTCAATTCGTATATATAGTATCGGGATAACGCAATCGTAAAAATTACGATCCAAACGATGGTAAGGACCATCAGATTTCAATATCGTGTGTGGGCCTTTTAGTACATCGATACAAAAATGATATCGATCTTTACTTGACCTACTCAGCCCATGGCATTTCGATTATTGAAATTTTAGTGATTTCAACAAATCTTACGATTTTAAATTTTATATAATTTTTCGAAATTCAAGATTCGAAACGAAACGAAATATCGATCTTATCAATTTTTATAATGATTTTGGATTTTGAACTTTTAAAAAATTAAAGAAGATGTAGGCGTAGACTTTTTGCGGGATCGAAGCAAAAGTCATTATGGATTTTACCAAAAGTGATAACTGAAGTTTTTGAGACATTAAGTAGACATTAAGTAGTTCGACCAAAATTACGATTCGAGAAGTGTTTCGAGCCTTCACTTCATTGTAAACATTCTTAAATTGCACAATGTCATTGCACAGAAAATGGTCGTCCAATGTACATTCAGTTATCATTGTCGAGGATGTCCATTGTGCACATATGATAGAAGTGCAGTGAATCTACAATGAGCCCAAAAAGAGACAGGTTTTCTAATGGACAAAAGCTTGATGCAATGCAATAAAACGTATGAATTTATAACCAACTGAAGAATGAACGAATATTGAACCAATCATGGACCCCCCATGTACGCCCAGTGCTAATTGGGATAGTTTATAAAATAAAAATGATTATAACTTTTACCAATCATTATCGATTTTTATTAACATTAATATATAGGGTTGTCGATATTCAGTAGTACAAATAAATTTTAATGTTTTCGTCCAAGTCTGATAATTTAAGATTTTACACACTTTCAAATAATTTTAATACCAAATTAGAAAATATATTTTAATTCCAAAATATAAATGATTATAAATTTGACCAATATCGACACAAAATATCCTTTAAATATGGCGTTTCGATATTTATTTAGAAGCACGTCGTTAATTGGAAAATTAATTCTTTTTTATCGTTTTTAATTCTTTTTAATCCTTTTTGTATAACATTGTGAATAAAAACCAATACAATAATATAAATTTGACGTTTAAAAATGTTTTAGAAAAAGTCATTATAAAATCTTTTTATAAGGTAAATTTCCATTTCTCAATGTAAATGTCCAAACGCACCGAGGCACGAAACGAAGTATAAAAACGGAATAAAAGCCGAACTAAATAATACTCGCCGCGACCATACAAAAGCTTAATGAATGTCTCACGGAAAACTGTCGCAAAACTAATTTTCCCGATGTTCTCTGCGGCTCGGAAATTTCAGGTTATTACGTTTTCACTAGGAGTAAAGCGCGAAATGAAAGGAGATACAAATGAATAAAAAAAGAAGGAATGAAAAGAAATCTAACGGCTTTGAGATTAAAACGATATTACCCGGCGCCTTTCTCGATCGCTCCTTCGTTTCCACCGAGGGAAAGTAATTAAAATTCTTCCCGGAGATAACGCTGTATAAATTAAAAAGTCCGCCTTGTCCGCAAGAAGCTTCCATCTTATTCGCGGCGAAGAAAGCCGGAGAGAAAATGCGAATTCGTTCTATTTGCACGACCCTTTATCGGGGCGAGAGAGAGAGTGACGGAAAATAATCAAGAGGGAGAAGAACGAGGCCAGCGAGATAAAGGGGGCGCAAAAAAAAACAGAAGCCTCGCGTAAAAAAGGTAGGAGAGGAGAAATAAAGAAGAAAATCAAGGTATAGAGAAGGAACGGGATAAAAAGAAGAATCGCGCTCTTGTTCGGATCAGCTTGATAGAGATTTAATGAAAGAACAACACGGATGCAATTAACGCAAAGTCTGACTTGTCGATTTTCCGCTTGCTCGTTGTTTTCCGTCGAGGAGGCTTTTCTTTTCGCGCCGTTATTTCTGTCAGTATAATTTACATGCTTTTGACACTGAGAACTTTAATTAAAAATATATAAGTATATGCATGCATTCGCATTTAGACATATATGTATTGTTCAATTAAATTTTTTATGCTTTTAATAATTTCCGATCAAAGATCCATATGTGATTTTGTATAATTGCCTGTCATTTTTTTTTGTTTTATTCCATCAAATTTTATCCATTTTAACTAATCATAAAATTTTCCAATGTTTATAAATTTCAATTAATCTTGATTAAATTATTTTCTTATTTTCAATAAATATTGACATATTCAATGTTTTTTTTTTACTTTTTTTTTATTATTAATTAATATTTTTTTTTCCTAACTCCGTGCGCAAAATTCGATTTTGCGCACTGAAACGCGTGCGCAAAATAGCCCATTCCCGCACTAGTGCGAAACTCAATTATTCCCG
>JAPYZR010008572.1:0-10764 GCA_030522945.1 Trichopria nigra | reverse complement strand
TACTTTATTAATATTAATGTACCGGTAAAAGTTCATATCCCCATAATTTTTCAGTTATAGAAACTGAAAATTACTAAATTGTAACAAAATTTTACCAAACTGGAACGTATATTTAAGAAACTGTAACTGCGTAAAACTTCCGTCGCATTCCTTTGCTGAAGTTTTAGCCAGAAATTTCCAACAGTGTATGTTATTAACAAGTTTTCTTTCAAAGTGATTTATAAATGTTCTCTCTGAAGTTAAAATGGTATAGAAATGCATCGCCGCCTTACAAATGTAAGTATGAAGAACATACATTGAAGGCTCCTTTCAGGTGTCATCAGAGACTATTCGACGGGATGTTCCTATTTAACCCCTCGAGAATCGCTTAGGGGGTCCATTGTGCAGGTGATTACAGGCGTATAAGTTAATAACTTTGTCACGAATCGTTTAATTTTTATTGGATACATATAATGTGGGAATGTTATGAAGTTTGAATAATGCAAATTTGAAAATCAGACTTTAAAAAATAACAAGCAGCGATGAATTTTACCATTACCATTTATTACTACATTTTTTTTTTCACGTGATCATCGCGATAATAATTGAATCCAGACCTTGAGCAAGGAATTCGATCTAGCTAAACTTGATTGTCGATAAACCTGAATTCTCAATTGAACTTTTCAGTTATTTACAATGTTTTCAAGCTTTCAATTATACGGACAAAATGACTATTCCAAAATCAAAAATACATTGTCGTATACAACACTTAAAGCTCATGCTAGTCCAAAAAAAAAGTCCTTTAAGGATCTTAAAGGGCCAGGATTGATGAACCGAGTCGCGTGCGTAATAAGTCCACTTGCCTAATTCCGTAAGGAGAACGATACATTAAAAAAGCACCAGGAATTTTCTCGTCATCGGGGTTTCTAGTCATCGGGGCAGTCTCGAAAAGTGGCTAAGAGTGCGCCAGTTACGTCGCGGTAGCATCTGCCAATCTTTTCTTCTCTCTTCCTTCTTTTTTTTTTTTGCTTATAGGCTTATTCGTTCGTTCTCTTTGAAAAAACTACCCTCGGAGCGAGACAGGATTGCTCGCAAAATCCGGAGCGGGTTCCCACGTCCGTCATGTATTTCACGTTTTAGGAGCGGCGCGATGTCGCGTCGAACTTGAAATTTACTTGCCCCTAGCGCTCCTCGTTTTCGATTTGACGATCTGACAATTTGACGAGACGTCAACTCGCATTGCAACGACTCGTTTGTGGCGCATTCGAAGCCAATTTTCAACAAAAAAAAAAGGGAGCTCTTTCGAAATCGGGCGGACAACGAGTCGGATTTTTAATTATTTCTTTCCTAGTCGTTGGGGAGAAGTAGGTTCCTTCGGTCGCGGGCTCGTTGCACGAATACGAAATTATACATTTCAGACATTTTTTTGAATGCTTATTACAATTGCTGCAAACAATCCCTCGTTCGGCACATTCGTTAGATTCCTTTGATACTGAACTTAGACATTTTATGGCCAGCCAAAAGATTCGTTGTAACATTCCCTTCAGTGTCACCTATTTGGGCTTTACAGTACTTGGAGATTTCTATGACTTGTTGGCCGTATAATTCCCTCGGAATATTTTATCATTTTTTCATAGCCAAAGTAAATAAGTGTTCTGATTGTTTGACAACCTCTACTGAATTTCAAAATTCCGAATAATAATTTTTTAGCCAGTCAATATTTAAAATCACTTTTTCGCAGTTTCTGACAAATGGATCGATTTTTGAGGTATGGACTCGAGTTACCCGCGCTTCCTTAATATCGTGATCAATGCGGTCATTACTGGTGATCGATATCAAAAACCGCTTTCGGTATAGTTGGACTATCAAAGTGATTCATCAGTCTGTAAATCTCATCAAGAATCGTGAATATACTGCCTGGCAGCAATGACAACCACCTCACTTTTTTGCACTGAATTATGGTGACGAATCACTAGTAGTAAGGAGATATTTGATCGCGAATTGAACTTGACGGAGGAATTAAAAAAATTAATTTATTTATTAGTAATTATTATAGTTTAATTAATTATATTTGATAAAAGAATCGAAATAATAATCGACAAAAAAGACCTCATGAATGTCTCTTTAATTTTTTAACAATTTATTTTTGTAGGGTCCCCAAGGAAAATAACAATTACAAACTGTGGTGAAATGAATTTTCCCCTCTTCTAGAGCAGAAATCGAAATTGTCTGCATTTGGAAACTTAGATCAAAAAAAGTATTGTTGGATGAACCATAATATTAGTTTCATGCAACCATTAATTCTGTCTATTGTTGATATACCTATGATACGGTTGCTCTAACAATATTTTTTCTGCGCAAAGGGGTGTAATATCGACAAACAAAACTATTCGATTTTGATAAAATTAAAGATTACTTTTTTAATTTTAGAGTTAGTTTCTTTGGAAAATACGCTAATAAATGTATTTTAAGAGAAGGGATGGTACAAAAATTTTCCGCCCTTAGCACACTTAATGCGATACTGCATTTAAGAACGAGATGACATTGCATGATACAATTCTGATCTTCTAAAAATACACTTGTATTTTCGTAAACGACAAACGTCAAGAAATACGTCATTTAATGCCCTTGGATCAAAATGTATTAATTAAATTACACTATTAGAATAAAAATAAAAAGAAAAAAAAAACGTAAAACAAAAGACACTAAATAGCGACGACTTATACATATATACTATACTATATAACTAAAATTATACAACAGTTTATTAATATCATAGCAATGAAAATTTACATGTTTGGTCTACCTATATAACTTAGATTCTCCGTCTCAGATTTGTCGTCAATATTGACTCAAATTCAAAATGTGCTCTAGATTCTGCATTCACAATCGTTTATGGTTCGTAGCCTAACAAGGCAAATATGTACCGTTTGGATTTCTTCCCCTGTGCTCGAAAAGTGAACGCATCCCCCTTCTTTTTCTCGGAGGATGATTTTTTTTTTTTAACGAATCACTTCCACCAGCGCGGATCCGAACAATTCGCGTGCACGACCAAGGGCACTGCTGCTCTAATTCGACGGTGCACGGTCTTGAAAGGAACGGGAGGGAAGAGAAATTCCTGGACAAAGGAGATAATCCGTCAAAACGGGCCCTTTTGCGGTTTTTTCTGCGCCCATTTCCCCTCTCGCGAAATCGAACGTACCAACGACGAGCAAATGCGAGAGAAAATTGGGAAAATAGCGTTTTTTTTTTAATGAAAGAGAAAAGCGAAACAACAGGAAATATACTTTTTTTTGGTGGAGATTCGCATATTGAAATAAAATTTATGCCTGTATCTCTTGCATCATTAGCAAAGAAGCCTGAGCTTCAAGACTCCGTTCCATGCAGCACGAATGTCTGCACATTCTGTGACATTCAGGCGACATTCAGAGCTACGTGGGATATGCTATGAGAAATAAAAAAAAAGAAATTGCATTCTATTAAAAACATTTGAAAAGATTCTTCACGAGTTTTTATTCCAAGTTTGTGTCCTGAATGGAGATGTTATAATGACTGCGGTTATTATGGGGAGAATGAAGTTACGAACAATTGAAAGATGAAAGAAGTATGAAGTATAATAAATGCGTGAAGAACTGATTTTTTTTTTCTTTTTTCTTTTTTACATACTTTTTCAGTAGTTTATTCTGCGCAGTATAGCGGTTTCTTATCATTAGTAGATAAGAAATAATCATAGTACCATATAAAACTACAATTTACCATACAAAATAGTTGATTTGTAAGACTTTTATGTAAACCATCCCAAATTAGCCATTTTCCTACAGTTATTAACCGGGATTTTTTTTGTACTTTAATAGTTTTTATTTTTTTTTTGCAGAATTAAATTTAAAAATTATTATTATTATTATTTATTTTTTTTATTTAAAAATGTCATCAAATTGCCAGCAATTTAAGTGCAAGCTGGTACGTTCAATTCAAGGTTAAATGTTACTGAAATTAACAGAATGAAAGATATCAGATGCGAGGACTGCAAGATCATTAAAATTTATGTAAATGGTATAAACTTTTTATGAACGTCGTTTAATGTATTTTAACGTGCATGCTTAACATTTTACTTCGGTTACTTTTTATTAAATTCCATGGACTTTCTTTTAACAGTGTGTATATATACGTACATATAAATAAGACTCTGTGCAATAAAGGGTCGAAATGAGCCACTTATGAACAATGCCACGACAGCCGTCCTTTATTACGAATATAAGTTTCTAGGTCATCAATTCTCTCTCATTCCTCCAAGTCGTAATAAAAAGAAAACACCTGCGATTTTAATAGCAGCGAAAGACATGCATTTTCGCGTGTTTCCGAGTGATGCTGGTAGGCACAGGTACTAGATGACAAAATCGCCAATTCATGGCATATGGATGGGTGATTGCATTGAAGTTGAAATTCGATAGACGTGCAAAATAATTAGAAAGTCATTAAGTTCGTATATATGCGAGCAGGCTGCATTATTGAGATCGTTATCGGCACGCGTCCAACGCTCCGCAATGACCTCAGTGCGAGCTGTCATGCAGGCATGCGCAATTATATTCGCGATGCACCATATAGTCGCATATGGGCTGAAGGCCCCGCATGACTTCCGCCGATAATAATTGGGAAGGGTTCGCACGACGAAATAAAGTGTGTGCAAATAGGTGCACTTAGGCGTGTGCCATTTCTAGTCTGTTGTCGCGTGCTCTGTCGATAAGCGACAGATCCTTTTTTGCGCACCCTGCAATGCATGTAAGCCTCCCCCGGTGCGGAAATCCAATTCATTTTCCGCCATCAGGGGCATAACGAGGACAGGATATCGATATTTTGCACGTTTCAGCAAATCGAGCGGAAACCGGATTTACAACATTACGCTTGCAGTATCTCAACATTATCGTCGAGTCACATGATTTGATGGGATTCGCTCCTTTTTTGGATTTGATTTTATACCAAAGCATTTCTGGTCTAATAAAAACTTAATTACAATTTTTTATATCATCAATATCATCGTCTTATAGCGAACGCTATTAATATCATTAATTAACGTCATCGTCATTATCAACATATATGCACTTCACCTGTCATCATCAACTAGTCGTACATCATCAATACGAACATCGTCATCTTCATCGTCAACCTCATCAATATGAACAATTTACTCATCATCATCATCATCGTCCAGCTCACCAACATGTCAACATCACCACCAAAAATAGTAGTCACTTTTATAGACATCCTTAACGATACGTGCATCATCAACAGTATTAATATCATAAACTTTCAACATCAACGTTATCATCCTTACCATCAACGACATCTTTATCATCAACTTCACCTACATTCTCAACATTATCATCACTGTCAATGTCACCTACAACATCAGAACTGTTGATTTCATGAATATCATCGTTCTTATCAAAGCCATTAATATCCTCACCATCATCGTCATTATCAACTTTATTTGTATTGTCACTTTAACAGTTATCCATCCATGATCAACTATCTCATCAACTATACTGTCCAATTCACCAACATTATTAACGTTATTGATATCATAAACATTATCAACTTTATCATAGACGTTATCATCATTATTAGCGTCATCTACATTGTCAGAGCTTTTGGTTTCATCAAGATAATCGGTTGATTTCATCAACAATACTATTAATATCAACAATTTCCTCAGTACCATCAATGTTATTATCATTATCGTCTTTCCAGTCAGTTTTAATGTTACTCAAATATTAAACCATTTACAATTTCTCTAACAATGTCCTTATTTTAAATAATGGGTTTTAGCTTGGCTTTAATCTGTTTAAATAGGTTCTCCTAATTTTGGAGTCAATTAAAGTCAACGTAAAATATACGAAAATTATGGTGTGACACCTTCATGTTTACCTTCATTTTATATCGTATTTGGCATTGAACCCCTATTTTGTTAACTTTATTTGGTCACTTTCTTTTTCAAAACAACTTTAGAATTTAAAGATGAGCACAAAAGTCAATTTTGTTTCCCATTTTTCACTGGTAATGAACAGGATGTTTCGTTAAGCATTATATATTGTAAAATTGATAGTTATCATCAAAAAGTTGTTCAAAGATCATTATATTTTTTAATAAGACCAGAATTTCGAATTATATATATAAGTAGAGAATCCATAAGTTGGTAACGTCAATATATTTTCTCGATAACATGGGAGATACCAACATTTTGTGCAACATAACTGAAATAACAACAGATTCAAGCTTACTATTGACAATATGTATACACAACATTTATTTTCATTTTCATTGTATTATTTTCAGTAAATTTGGATATTTACTCCAAATGATACGAATTATGAAACTGCAATTCAATTTATACGTATCGGAATGCGATATTCATGTCTATAATTCACACCAGCATCAGATCGTCTTCTTTGTTGGCCGTATATAGGAAAATCGTTTCTAATTACGATTACACCGCTGCATATATACGTATGCGGGCTACATATTTTGCGTCGCGGAGGTATATGTAAAGCGAAAATATAATAAATTTGGTCTAACCGCTGGTCTGCAGCCTCCCTCGACAAAAATAGAGAAATCGAGACGCGTGCATATAATGCGATGTATATGCCGCGAACGCAGCTGTCCCGCATGTAAGAAACTTTGCCACGAAAAACGGTCAATTTTGTCCTTTCTCCAACACTTTAATCGAAATACGATTTTTCATTCGTAAGTATTTTTTCATGTTACTACGTTTGGTTTATTTTCATCTTACTACATTTGGTTTGGATATGGAGGCTTATTCCATCCCAGTAATTCAAAAGGAATTGAAGTTTAAAAAATGGGATTAAAATCGTTAGAAAAATTACATGATTGAGTCGTATTAACCAATCATGACTTTTCTCTAATGGTTTTAATCACATTCAATCCCTTCTCAATTACTGGGATATGCTTTCATGTGCATTTTTTAAACATTACTAGGTCAATGTCGTGCGACAACTTTTCGATAATGAAGCGACAATTCATCCTCCAGAAAGCATCAAAAGTAATAATTTTCGGATATAATGCAATAAAAGTGAATGTACTGTCACTCAATCCAAGAAGTTAATAATTCCACTCTGTGAAGAATATTTAAAACCATTGAAAACATCGGAATGAATGGGGACAAGAATGACTTGTACCTCTGTACTCTACTTCCGCGAACACTTTGCGTACTTTTAGATTTTAGATTTTAGATTTTACTATAGTTGTTCTGTCATATTTGGCTTTAGTTTTACCTGCATTGGATATAGTGAAAACTTAGTGATAAGATGGCGGAAACTCGACCGGATACTAAACATTTAGTTGTTCCATCCACCACCACTAGGTGGCTAACGAACTCGAAGTTAAAGTGCATACATTTTATGTCTTGCGTATATTATAATTGATATATTACAACAAGACAATGAAACGTAATAAAGATTTAATTTAGACTAACAGTTGTTTTTTGTGAAAAGTATTTAAAAATATGTAGTTGGATTCATAAAATGTCTTCACAGTATTTTAATTTAAACGATGTTTTTAGTTAGTATAAAAAAATGGACTTTAATTTTTCAAGAGTAATATTTCAAGCGAAATTGTACATTGATGTACATAGAAAAAGATGACGCACCGGATAAACACGTAACTCCTTTAGTAGCACCTGTGCCCTACATTTTACATTCATAGTGGTAGGAACTAAAATACGTTAGTATTCAAAAAATAGTCGAAACTCCATGAAACTACAATTTTAGTTACTTAGTATTAAATTCGATTTTGTTTCTTGTTTCCTTCTTTTTAGTAAATCTTACTTAATTCAAGAAAATCTTTTCTTAATTCAAGTAAATATTTACTTGAAAATAACAAATTTTTTTTCAGTGTATCTTGAGGAGAATTCCTCCAGTGTTTGTCCTTATGGTTTAAAAAAGTATTCTTGTTTCAATTAGTGCATCGTTATCAAATCGAATGATTTTATTATTTTACAGAGTGATGTACCCATTTTCAGTAAACTTTGTAATATATCCGTTGAAACTAATTTTTCAAAATTTCCTATTGTTTTTAACAAAATGTGGTATGTAATTAAATTCAATGTTTGGTTACTGTAATTTTCATATTATTTCGTCAGAATGGAAAATCATTGCTTTTCCCCAGGTCGAAGACCGGATGATTCAACCTATGAATAAATGCAAAAAATCTGTTTTGATGCTCCTTAAAAGGCAAGTTTCCATGTCGAAGCGCAGCTTGCATTTTCTATTGAACAATAGATTTGGTAACGTGGCATCTCCCTTCTACTACTCCGCCCCGTGCTCTTATGCGAAGGAGGCAATATTGAAAAATAGCCACGGTCCATCGATAGAAAGAATGTTGAAAAATCAAATTACTATATATATACAGAAGGCGTGCTGTTGTAGTTCCATCATCTTTTATCGCGCCCATAACGAATCTGGCATTTGTCGGATATCGAATTTTCAAGATGGTTGCATCCGAGTAACAAGTTCTTCCAGTAAAATTCTGAAAAATAGACAGTACATATTAAAATTAAAGATAATAAACAATGAAAAGAAAAATAAGAAAAAATACACTGAAATAAAAATTTCTTATTTTCAAGTAAATATTTACTTGAATTAAGAAAATGTTTCCTTCTTCTTAGTAAATCTGACTTAATTCAAGAAAATCTTTTCTTAATTCAAGTAAATATTTACTTGAAAATAACAAATTTTTTTTTCAATGCAAATAAAAACATTAGAAGAAGAAAATCAAATAATTTTTAGAAGTACGGTTTTTTTGATAACGTTTGAGAATAATTTGACATTAACGTAACAAATGCACGTGCAACTTCCTTTGTACACTTTCCACTCTTTTAATAATAACAATACGAGCAAGAAGAAACATGACATAATCGAGAAATAACAGAAATTCAGAAACAATAAGCACGTCTCGTTTTTACGAGGTAAAAATTGCCGATAAAAAAAATTAGCTTAATTTTTTTTCTTTAACCACTGATATTTGCAGCCAGTTTTTTCGACGAGTTTCATTATACGTACCTGAAGTGTATTTTTCTTCTGGTTATGCGATATAAGCATACTACGCATAAAATACATTTTTTTGTGCGCCCATGCGCGCACACTTTATATGAATGCCGATTTGAAGAGACTGCCGCATCTGTCAGGCGATTTCTTGCCTGAATGGCACATGACGGATTCGTCAAGAGGGTAAAGATGCGCAGCTTCTTCAGGGAATAAAAAGGAACGGCCCAAATCTGTCGGAATAATTGGCCCCTCCGGTTACGCAATGTTGGAGTAAAGAAAGAGCGAGGATGTAGATATCTTGATAGATCGGTGGACAGATAAAGAAAAGAGAAGACAGTGAGGGAGAAAGAATATGTTAGTGTGTCAGGGAATGAGAGAAAGAGAGAAAGAGAAAGAAATACAGACAATATAGGAAGAAGAGTCCCATATTTATACGTATATGTTCTATAGAAGATAAAAAAGGGGGATGATTATACTTTTAAGGAACCTAATACATCATTTTAATAAGTGGAATACTTTTAATATCATTTTTTATAAAAGTGGAATAAGAATACGAAAATAAGAATATGGAATCTGAATAGAAACATGTTTTGAAAATAAATTCGCATTCATCAACTATATTTACTTTCAACCAATGAATATGAAATAATTTTTAAAAATCTCATAGATCTAAATCTAAAATAAATCGTAATCTAAATCGTAATCTAAATCGTAAATCTAAAAGATCCCATTATCACTTTGAATCAAATGTCCATTTGTTAGTGTTTTTTTTTTCTTTTTTTCTTTTTTGTACCGCACACCACTGTCCAAAGGTCTAAAAAATCGAAAATCATATTTAAATATTATTATTTTAACGTCAATTTTTTACATCTTGCGAAATCTTCATCCATTGCATTTTTTGTAAAATTCTAAATAAATCAAATATAAATTTTTTCAAATAATTAAACAATATATATTTTTTTTCATGACGATGGATCTAAGTTTTGATAATTACTTAATAAAAATGACAATTTTTATTAAACAATTTATTATTGATTTTTCTTTTTAAATTTCATAAACTCGAATAATGTTTACAAGAATAATATCCTCTGTAACGAAATTTTCTAATGCAGTGAATTAAAGATGAATATTAAAATCTTAAAAATTGTCTGCGATCGATCGGAACGGATAAAAGAGATAATACAAAGGAAAGTTTCCACGTAAGACGGTATATATAACAGCAGTCGTTCGTGTACGCGTGCCTCTTACATCAGAAGCTGCAATCTTTTCATGCGTTCGCTAATCCCACGGCCGTTGCCTTCCCTCATTATATATATATATATATATATATATACGAGGGTCATAGTTCTTTTGATAGACCTGGGACTTTTCTATTCGAGCCCAGGTAAGGGATCTACCCAACGACCGGCGACACCCCCGCACGCGCCATCGACTGTCTCACTCTTGCACGGTTCTGTCTAGCTTCTCTTTATCTCTCTTTAACGTTTCTTCGCTCGACTTAACTCACTTTTCGACGTTGGATTTCTATCGGGATATAGAAGGAGATCAGTTATAACGTTACATCGAGCCTCGTGGGCAATTACTTACGCTGTATCGAGTCATGGGTAATTATTGAGGATACTATTTTTTTTAATTACTTCGCCTGACGCAAGGCGGGCGAAGTATTGAATTCACCAACAAAAATTTTTCCGATTCTTCGATTTTGGAAATTTTTTGGTGGAAATCT
>JAPYZR010008571.1:0-11085 GCA_030522945.1 Trichopria nigra | reverse complement strand
AACCAGGCAAAATCTAGTTAGGTAAATTCTATCTGGTTTAAAATGGGCAGTAACTGGCAATTTATTAACCAATTTCTTGCTAGAATTTAGGGCGCAAGTCTTGGGTAGCAAAATTGGCCAGTTTCTGGGCACTGCCCAGCTGGGCTGCTCATATTTTCTACCAGGGATACAGCTTGCATAAAAGTAGATTTGCAGACGGAGAACGAAATACCTCAAAGGATGGTAGGGAGGCAAAAGAAATATGAGCATGGGAGAAGAGCGATGGTCTGTGAATGGCGTCTGTCTAGACAGATCGTTGTTTATACTGTCAACAGTGGCAAAGGGTTCGAGTATCAAAACGGGGTTATAAGTACGCATGACTGAAAGGTCATTGATTTCTAATGGGTACTGCTCAAGATCTTAGGTGGCGGATTTTAACAGGTTGGAAATTGAGTTTTTCCGAAAAGATCGATGTTTTAACAAATCTTGTTGATTTGCCGTACATTATTATTATACTAATCCAACTTTGAATATATTTTCATGTAACTTTTATTTTTATGATAATCGATAAAATAGTCAGATATTGGCATACATGTCTAATGAAATATGATCATGTACGAACATCTTATATTCACTTACGTATTATTATTGTACTTTTATATATGCCTATAATTATGTAGAAACGTAAATAGTAACGACAGATATTCGTATTCGTATAATCATTTGTATAATCTTGTAAAATTTAATTCATGATAGTTCATTTGAGTACATGATAATTTCCTATCTTTCCTTACCTGACCATGCATAGTACTATATCCTTTTGATCGACGTTTCGCGTGATCATGTCCCTATAATCTTTTCCCTGCACCAAGTAATATATGTTTAAAATTAAAAATCGAGCAAGTCAATAAATCTAATAATTGGTGAAAGCATAAAATCATAAAGAAGACAATAATGACGACAACTCGATCAGAACAATAAATTAATAACAGTACAAAATACAATCAAGCAATATTTTTGTTTCGCTAGCAACGGCGATAAAACACATTAACGTGCATGTCTTCGTTGCCAATAAAGAAAGAAAAAACACTCCGATGGATATCAAGGCACCAGTGCCGTGTTCGAGATGCATTCACGATCGATTCTAGCTCAATTACAGTCGGTAGGGTAAGCGAACGAAAGTTTCGCTCATGCAATGCTTGGCACGCGATAGTATAAACAATGCCTATCTGCACGTAGTTTCATCGCAGTCACGGGGTCATTAAGCCAACGCAAAAAGTCTCGAAGCACAAGTTTAAATCCGCCGATGTCGAAAGATTCATTTCACGCAATACGCCGATTTTCTTTACGCTATTATCACGTCGTTAAAAAAAAAAACCCACTTAATGCCCCGTTTCTAAAATAATTGAGTCTGCCATTAATCTCGATTTCTGCGTAGAAATTGGAGACAAAATTATAACCGTATACTGAAATGCAAACAGGCCGCAAACATTTTTATCAGCAGTGAATTTTTGTTTTCTTTTATTTTAAGCTCTTGGATATTGCCGGATGGAAATATTTCTTTTTCTGTCTCCTTGTGAAAATGTGTCATGAATCTGAAGCTAGTCCCTTATTTCTAGCCCCGACGGGTTTATATATTGCAAAAACAATTTCCAACTCGAAATAAGTTTGCTCATGAATGATTTATTTGTTTAAAAACACTATTACCGTAAGAAATAACGAGTTTTGGTTGCTTTCTATAGAAGTGAAGAAGTGAACCAAAACAGTTTAGCATTCACAACTAGGTTCGAAATCGACTCTGCATTACCTGTTATAAAAGTGCATCTTTAATTATTCATATACTTGAGAGGTTACCGGCTTGCTTATATTGAAAAAATTTATTTTCTTTTTTCATATTTCGATTTGGAAGTGTTGCTTAAAAATTTACATTTTAAAAAATAGGTATTGATTTGGTACTTCACTTACGAAATGATACTTGTACGAAAAATATTTGGCTTGATTTTTGTATAATCTTGTTTCTATACATTTTTACTATACAACAGTATAATACAAAAGTTGTATAATCGACTTTCGAACAGGAGTAAAGCACGCAAAAGCTTGTAATGTAGTGACATTATAAAGTTTGAAAAGTGTTCGTTGACGTATAGGACAAAACTTTCTGTTGTGGTGAAAGCGGTGACGGTTGATAGGAAATGCGAGTGAGGGTATATGATGATAAAAGTAACGGCAAGAGGAAGTCAGTTAATTTTTCCTACTCGTGGGTCTCGAAGCTATATCTTGGCCTTCATTCGGACACGAGAAGTAAGAACATCCTTCGTAAGGATATAAGGATTAATTTGGCGGATAATATGCGTCGCCTATCTTCCAAATCACCTATTGTGGATGAAATCGAGTTCGATTTTAGTTTAACTTTATTGCAGTCCTTCCCAGTATAAAAGTACACTTCATATAGCCTTGTTAGGGTAATACGCTATATTAGCAATAAAGTTCTTCGCATGCGGATTTTATCAGTGCCAATTTTTGTGTCCAGATTTTACCAGGCACCATACTTGTAACGCTGTTAGGAGTTGAGGAGTGACACTAGGATAGTGAGCTATTTTTCACGAGAATCATAAACAGATGCGAAATACAAAAGGTGCAAAAGTGGCACTTCTTGCTTATTGAACGCAGCTTGGCCTGCAGCGTTTCAAAGTGTTGCCGGCAATTACTGTACGCCCCTCGAATACAACTGAGTCTTGGGAATTAAAAAACGTGCTTCACAGAGGGCATGCAAATGATCTGTGGTGTAATATTAACGCCGAGTGTATTGAGACCATATTGTAAAGATGCAGTTGTTTCCTACATCGACAAGTAACTTTGCCATTTAAAGATCAAATTGTTGAACGCCTATGTCGGTATTTCATTAGTTCATAGTGAATTTTGTTTCTTTTTAACCCCGTGTTGTTTAATGGTGTTTCTGATCAAAATGAATATGAACGAGTTTTCTTATTCTTCGTATTTTATATTGGTTTTTGCTTTTATCTTGCTGCGATACCCGGTACATGATAATTTAGTGCATGTAACTTCCCTGGAAAATCAGAAATGGTCTCTTTGCTGATGGAATTTACGAATTCATAATTATAAAACTCCAAACGATATTTTAAACAAAGTTGTAGGATTTCTATTTTCGTTATTTCAAAGAACATAACAATTTTTATTATCTATACGATTTAAATTACATTGAAAGAAGAAAATTTTTAATTCTATTTCCTTGAAATCACTTTCTGTCTTTATGCCATCAACTTGAAACAAGGCAGGATTACGTGATCGTTTTAAAAAAGGTGGCACTGTTTTGATTTTCCCTACGCCGAATATTTGTCTAGTAGTACGGGTCTGCAGGTTTTGGGCTGATCGGAGTATAGTTTAAGGATGCATTGTTGTCTTCTATTTAATCTGGACTCTTCATGGTCTGAGACATTTTATCGGGCGCAGGACACACTATCTCTCTGGAAGAAATCTGGTAAAATGAACAACAGCGTATTGTTTTATTGTGGTCAATACTGTGGTCCATATATGAACCCTATCTGATAAAATATCATAACCTAAACTCTCACAACATGACTAGGCTTAATGTTTTTCGTGAAATTATTATACGTTTTGAGGAATTGATCATTTCTCGGAAATTGATGATATAGAGGGTAAAGTGTCCAGACGACGATATGGAAAACGTCCAAAAGCCCCGACGTTGGAACAAACATTTTTGGCAGCCTATTGGTATATCTTGATGTATAATGTTAGAGGTATCTACAACAATGGCGATTCGACACTCAACATTCCTGGCACCTAAACGGTTTGACTAATGTGCCTAAAGTTGAAGAAAAAACCTCTACATCAATAAACATAAACTTAGCTCCAGTATCAACCATTAATGACTACCTCATAGTATGTACATATAGTATATAGTATCCTACAGCCACCTCGACCAAATTCTTGCAAATGTGAAGATGCGACAACTCTATTAGGAACAAAACGTTATAGTCCATATCAATTCTGTAGTTTAATACGTTTTACTGTGGCTCCTGAGGGTTGATTGATCTATACTGGATTTTTGTCTACGTGCATGTCTAGTATACGGTATATATGTCACAGATATGGTTTTATAATTAGAAGAACTCTATTGACATTTCCCAAGCTCAGTGCCATTATGACCTCATAATCTTGTGATGTCATATATCACATCAGTTTTTAAAGTGATTTAAAAAATAAATACTTTTCTATTTTAATTTTAAAACTCAATGTCACTATACCATGCAAGAAATCAGGGATAATGATTTTAAGCATATATTTACTTTAATACCGGCACCAATTTACAAAATTAATATTTGCAATATCGCAATGGTTGATTTAGCGTCGTCTCCTGCAGTATTACCATGCAATTTTCAGCCGCGCTTTTTTGTTCTCGGTTGAATTGAATCGACAAGTATCGCCCCGATCGAGATCAGAGAAGAGACACCTCACTGATGAAAGATTACTTTTCACGTAGAAGGGGATCTCTCGTGATAAGCGCCGCTCCAGGATAAATCACTGCTGCATGTTTCTCGATGCCGCTCGCCACGTCTCATCTCTTTCTTCGCCTTTGTCGTTTCGGATGCAGTCGAGACTTGCACCCTGCGAACGAGAAAGGCTCGCAACCCTTTCACGACGCACACCCACCCTCACTTGTTTTTTTTCGTACGACGCGCATAATACGGCTCGGTATCGCGAGCAGGGAAAGAAAGATAAAGCATTTCCCTCACAGAGAGTATTCTCGGACGCAAGTGAAGTCGAGTCGAAGAGTAGGGGTGTCTGGAAAAAGGACTTACAACAAAGAAATTGCATCCTGTGAGTGTGTCTGTGCGTGTGTTGTAAAACCTCATCGACGTTTTAAATACGCCTCTTTCGTTTTGAGCGCGCTTTGTGCTGCTCAGTAACAAATATTTCGAGTAATTAACAGCATTATATTCTCAGTAGCACTGCTTATTCGAATGATTAAGTTTACTTTTTAAAAGAATTCTCTGTGTTTCGAGGAATTTTCGGCTTTGAGGAAGATGTTGAGAAGTCGTTCCCATCAACAGATAAAAATCCAGTAAAATGAAGATCTATCTATACTTTTTAAACAACTTGTTTTTTCAAGATCATGTCTGTAACTACTGCTCTTGTGTCAAAGACTGATCTTGCAAGGAGCTTCATTTCTCATCTATGCATAGAAATAGCGCGAAACACGAGATTCCAGCACGCTAGCTGGCTTGAAAGGGTGATGTATTTATTCTATCATATGTATGAAAAACTCTGTCTCTAAAACGAAGAGAGCATAATACATTGTCATTATCTTAAAATAATGAAATAAAAAGGTTCAAAAAATTTAGTTATTTTCAAGATCATTGCGTCGACATAATCATATACGTTTCTTCCTACAATTGTCTTTGTACATTTTTTGTAAAAACATTCCTCATATATATTCACACATATATACGAATATCAGTTCCGACTGTTATTTCGATGGAATTTTCGAAATTCAAGATGTCGGATACCATACGGCGGCCGCCATTTCGAAAAATGATCAGAACTCGATGAAATTGTCCGTACATTTGTATTTAAAATAGCGACTCAATGTTCTCTCTTTGTAGAGTGAAATTTAATTTCAAAAAATTTAGAAAATACGATAATAATTAAGCGTGTCGAAATTGTTAAACCTTCTTTCATTCAATTTTGCCTTACCTCTCGTCGCGTTTGCGCGGTAAACATGCGTCCATCGTTGGAAATTGAAACCAACTTCCCACCCTTGATAACCAATGAACTATTATGTTACAAAAGGGAAGCTATTGAATGTATGAATAACATTAAAATGCTTATGCGCGACTTGTGTGCACATTGCAAGATTCGTGCACGTCTGAAATATACCTTAATTTTAAACCCATGATTCGAAACAACGATACATACACATATATCCATGCATGCCTACGTAGACATTGCCTATAATTACAATATTGAGAATTCCCAGTATGCATCATACATGTATAATAAGTATATAAGATAATTCACATGGGGTGGCTTTTCATGAAGTCGGATTGATATAAAATTTCATTCTTCAAATCAATCCTGATGAAAATGTATTTTTTTTTAAATTAATGAATGATGTAAACGTCGGTCATGGATATACCTCTCGATTAATCGGGACGAATCCGATTAACGTCGATAGACATGGCAATTACGTTTTGCGGAATAAGAAAATCGATGTGCCGCACTCGTCGGCGTCGCGTCGTGAAACACTTGCATCCCCCGGCCGGCGAGATATGGAGGGTTGGAAGTCTAGGCCGCGGCTCGCGGATGCGCGAGCAGCACGATGCAGTGGAGGTCATCCACCCGAAAGGTCGGGGTCACACTCTTCGCCACAGGACGACCGTGGTCGCGAGCCGCCCGAGACGAGCGTAGGGAGGGTAGAATCTATATATGTATATAGGGGTGGGAAAGAGTAGACGAGGGGGTAGAGTTATGGCGACGGTGTAGAGCGTATTGCCATAGCAACCCCCACGCATGCAGTCAAGGCTAGACTGCCGGTTCAGCGTGGTGTATATAGTTATACATAGCCAAAGAACCATCGCCTACATATATATACGTACGTATTTCTCGGTGCAAGTTGATGTATACGCGCCACGCTGTTCCGTGCTAATTTGGCTGGCTCGCATCGGATGGTAATGACGATTCCTGGAATCTCGAGTTACCGACTTTGTCCCGTCGAACTTAAGATCTCTATCTGCTACGACGACTGCGGCTCTTCTTTTGTTTTACCCTTTTGTAACAAGATATTGACGGGGCGAACTCCACTACGAATAACGAGAATCAGGTTCCGGGAAAATTCACAGCTTCATTCAATTGAGGAAACAAAAATCGTTTCGGTGCCTTTCTGAAGCAGAAATTTTACACAGATAATTATATGCGATGTTGGTTTTGCAGTTATCAGTGTACCTTTTACATCTTGATACTTTCATAACTTATTACGACTTTTATATTTTATCGCCGTAAGTAAATTTTGCGAACCTATTTTCCGTAATGTTGTATTCGCCGTATAGCGTTTTTCATTTCCAAAATGATCGAATGTAGACAACGAAAGAATAAAATTGCAGTGACATCTTTGAGCTGCACAATAAATTAGTTGATCATCAACTCGCGAATCAACTTGATCGTTATGCAACATATAAAACGTGATCTTGTACTTATTGACACAATCCTGATTGCAAGAGTCCATGGAACATTTTGAAGGATCACGGCACACTACATGGTTCTAAAAAAAAAGATATTTCATAAATTATATCTGTGGGTTTTACCACTACAAAGGGTTTCTTTCACCCCCTGGACTTGCGGCTTAGTTCGTTCGTTCTGACTGCACGCAATCCGCGACTGAAGCTTTCGGCTACAAACCCTAAGTATATTTCTACTTGTTGTAAACAAGTAGAAATATACGAATAAATGTCATTATAAGGAACAATCGCAGAATAAGGGAATAAATTTTAACATATTTTTATGTGTCTTTTATGGAATTAGGAAGGTAAACGTACCAATGACTAGACCTGAACCTACATAGCTGGACAATATAATGGACAATTTTGAAAATTGATAAGATTGTCCAGCCTGATATGTGAAATAAAATATACAGAGTGGTAAAAAAGTATGTCAACACCCAGAAATGTCTCAGAGTTTGACTAATAAACAAACATGGTCATAGTCAAGGTAATTTTGAATGAGGAATTTAATGGTGACCTTAATTTTCACCTTGGCGATAACCTTGAATGTTACTTCATGATCAACGTTGTTTCTTTAAATGGAAACCTCCCTTTCTTGGGGTTGGCACAATAAAAAAGGCGGTTTCCATAAACAAAAAAAAAAAAAAAAAAAAAAGTTGACCTTGACATGACCTTGAATATTTAAGTTTAAATAACCTTGAATTGGCCAATACATATTTGAATGTAAAATTTCCCGCTCTATCGATTGCCACAATAAAAAATGACGGTTTTCATTTAAAAAAAGAAAGTTGACCTTATAACCTTGAAGATTATCGCCAAGGTCATAGTGAAGGTCACCATTAAATTACTCGTTCAAAATTACGTTGACTATATGACCATGTTTGTTTGTTTATTAGTCAAGCCCTGCGACATTTTTCACCAATACAAAATTTCGGTAATTATTGAAATTGTGCAGGAACTGCCTCGTATGGATAAGAAAAAGAGAAAAATATGCGAGTTTTTGAAAACTTAAACAAAACATAAATAATAGGCAACGGACGGGACGATGAGAACAACAAACGTTGAGTGGAATGGCACTTCGAAACACGCTGATCGCATTGTATATTTGATATTTATCAGGTTAATTTTAGATACTCGATATTTCAATCATGAATTTCCGATATCTTGTACATTCGTCCGGTATAGATCTGCATTTCGTTCATGTATAAAATATGAACAAGGTACGAGCTGAGAACCCTCGCAATAATGATCGCGTTCATTCAACTTTTGCAGTCGGCGCCAACCCTGCAACATTAATGTGAAAATAACGCTCATTCCGCCGTCTACGACGTTTATGCATTACACACCGACACACACCGTATATACATATTTTAGACGAAAAAGAAGACGTGTCCTTATCTCTATAAAGATCACCCGTTTACATGTGCACGTAAACAATTGCATTAGTCAACATTTGTAGCAAAGGAAAGGTTTTTGTGGTGGTTTCTGAATGACGTTGTGGAAACTGAATTCGTGTTCGCGGTCGTTTCAGTAATGAGAAACGTTTATTATTAAATGATGAACAGAATTACATTTCACTTTGTAGTGAAGTTTACGAGCAGATTATTATTTTAGTTCCTGGCGACAATGGCGTGGTTTTGATAAAACGTCGCTAATTTTCAGAATTGGATTGAAGCGACGAGGATATTGATTGTTAACAAGTCGTATGTAGCCGACATTTATATGGTATATTACTTATTATGTATCGTATCCCAAGAAGCATCGTCTTTGGCACACTACTAAATATATAAGCAAGTTGCTCGATACCTTTGCGTGACTATATAGCTTTCGACGTATAAAATACTAAAACGCATCGTCTGCAGTATAGTTTGCTCCCTATATATATATCTTCAATTTGACCTCGGGATTTTGCAATATGAATAATTGATTTTGAAAATATTAAAACATTAATATATCTATAATTAATCAAGATCAATACATTTAATTAAATAATTCCTACATTTTGGCATTCATTATAATTATATTCAAAAAATAAATGTGTATAATATGCATATAGTTACAGATTTCTTGGATGCTTGGGCAATTTTTTAATGTCAATTAAATTCATGCTTAAATAAAAATAATTAAGCATAGGACTCGAATATTTTTATGACAACTTCAAAATAATTCTAATCAGCAGAGATAAAAAGTAGAACAAAATAAGTACAAGATCAAAGGTATACTTCAATAAGTCTTGGTATATGCGTCTGTTTCTGAGGTATAATTTATTTATGAACTTAAACAGCTCCTAAAGGAAGTACTTAAAAAAGGAAATCAGAAATCTATATATAGCAGAACTTAAAAAGCACTGTTTATACTCATTCTGTCTATCCAAACCAAAAAGAATTTAAAAGAATTAGGTGTCCTAAAAATTGAATTGAAGACAATAGGAAAGCATTCAAAACTATTCACTTATTTTCTAACCTGAATTCTTATGAATTCGGCATTGTTCTCAATTCAATTTTTAGGACATCAATTCTTTTTCGTTTACTGGGATAACTTTTTACCTAGACTGATAAGTTACATCTTTATTTTACTCTTATGGTGTCTATATGATTAAAAAAGAAAAAACAATATGCAGGCACTCTACCTTGAAGTTTATCACGATATCAAGTACTTCGCAATTAGAAATATTATATCATAAAATGTATAATCAACAGTAAACCTACTTTATTAATTTATTCATGGTATATATCTCGTTATTAAATTGCTTCATTATATGTAGATACTGTTTTTATTGCCCGTATCTTTTGATTTGTACTTTTTTGTTCATTTTTACTTTGACAAATTCTTTGTAGACATTGACATTCATTTTTGTTATACTATATATATCTTTAAAACTTTTTACCTTTTTGTCGATCTTTTTCTCTTTCCCAGTGTTCTGCGAACTTTTGATGATTATATATTTCAATTTTCCGTTTCCGCGAATTATTATTATTGCTACTTTTGTATCTTTAAAATGATTTGTTTCATTTAAAAAAGTTTTATTTCATTTATTAATTCATCTTAATATTAGACCTCTCTTAAAATTATAAGAAAAATATGCAGGAAAATGGCTTTTAGATTCTATTTATGCAATTACTCCAGTATAAAACAGGTATTTATCGACGTTTTTCTCCAGTATTTTGTAACCAATCAGACTAAAAAATTTCGAAGCATGTTTATTAAATTGCCAATTTTCTAGAAAAACAAGCCCGAATTTTGAAAAAATATTTATCAATTCCTCTTCACAACGAACATTAACGTCTCAAAAGACATCAAGAATATTAAGTCCTTTTAGTAGATAGGAAACATGGGATGAATACTTGGCGAACAAGTATAACGTATTTTACTATTGACGTGGCTCTACTGGCCTTCTATGAGCATCTATGCTCAATGGTCATAATTTAGTCAAAGTTTTAGAATATTGAACTTTTGGCGGGAATATACTTTTATACATGAAGATTGAACGAATTTTAGGGTTGCTTCTAATTCTATATGTAACCTAATAATCAAAGAAACGTGATTATAAATATATACATACTTCAAGTTTTACCTGTATATGCTGCTTACTTACCGACATGCACATCCTGTTGGCTTTGCGGAACACTACATGACGCACTGCATAAAATGCAATTCGGTTCGATAATAACCTACAAATTCCGATTTTCGATTACACTGTTTTTTTGCTCTTCAGAATATATATGGTACGTCATTGCAATAAACACTTTTAGTCCAGTAAATAAGCCGGAAAATGTGGAAAAGTTGAGAAACAGCACCGATTTCAAAAATTCTTTTTGTCCCGTATTCTGTAGACCCTCAGGAACAT
>JAPYZR010008570.1:0-15280 GCA_030522945.1 Trichopria nigra | reverse complement strand
CGGGGGGGGGGGCGGACCCCCCCCCCCCCCCCCCCCCCAACGTTTAAATACTGACCTAACCTAACCGGCACAATGTTGCCTGAAACTTCCGCTATTATATATGTATATATCAGTGGTAATACCACAGTCCCCAAAATGTACGAAAGATAGATTTATTTTTTGGGTACCGTGCCCATATTTCACAAGACTCCTTGAAATATATATACCATATACATACGTGCATGAAAATGTCCCGAAATGGTATACTTTAGATATATGTGTAAACACATTCCACCGATCCATCGTCACGAATGATCCGAAATAATAAAAAATGAATGGTTTTTATATACATGAATAAGTCAGTTTCGTGGAATAATATGATTCAATATTGTGGAATGACAGATGAATACACGAGTAAATATATATATAATGAAACCGGTCAGTATACTATACTTAACATGAATATTCTCCAATCATTTTATTGGCATTTTAATTTCACCGTGTATAGAATACGACGGTACTTATATGCGGCAATTTATTTAATAATCGTTAGGTAATAATAAGTATATATGTATATATATATACATAATGTATATAGGTAGGTAAATAACGGTGATACTGTGAAATCGCTTGTATATATATAGAGAGAAATTCGAAATGCGACTTTTTTGCATTGCAACGTACGTAAAAATTTACAGACTGCAAGAGTTTCGAACATTTTTAAGTGAAAAACATGGATGATTTTTCCTGATTTAGGGATATATTCTCTGGTAAAATTTGAAAAATGAGATTTTTTCTTCGATTAAATGAAACTTATTTTGGATCTTACATTTTTGTATACGAAACCGGTAATATGCACATCCTTTTTCGGGTAGAAAAGTGTTTTCGTGCCTGAAACTTTCAGATAATGCAGGGGTCCGGAATGAAAATTTCGAAGGAAATGAATTTTTTTTTTTTTTTTTTTTAAATTTTCAGGACAATTTTTAATTGAAAACAGATAATATATACTTCAAATGAATTAGATGATAAACTTTATATGTAAGCAGTGTTGGAATAATTTCACCAGTATTTAATACAATATATACTTTACTATTGATGTAAATCGAAAAATTTCTATACCTAATCAAAAATAGTATATTTTATTTGAAAATGAAATAAAACAAGATAAAGCAGGCCGACAAACTTTGATTGATCTTCGAAATACGTAGAGAATCAGACAATATAGTTTCTCTACGGTTTTTAACTTTATATATAGAATCCGAATATCGAGAGACATTTTTATTTTCAAAAAGAACATTAGATTTTCTTTACCCATAAAACTGGATCTTCAAGGGAGAAACAGGTGCTTTTAAATATCGTGACGATCTTTTTGGAAATAAAATTATCTCTCGATTTTACATGAACTCAAATATAGAAAAAAAAAACGTTTTTTGTTGTTGTTGTTGTTGAACTTTTGAAGTGAAGTTTCAGTAACGTTTCCGAAATCGAAAATGTCCTGTATACTTCCGAAATGTTTCAAATGTATAACTTTTAAACTATAACGTGCTTTTTGATCTTACAAATAAGATAGAAAAACAAAAAAAAAAAAAAAACAAAAAAAACAAAATTGTATCTTACAGCTTAAAAATCTGATTTACGTTATTTCAAAGTTGAAACAAAATTTCCTCAACAAATTTTCTCTTTGCATTGTTAAAATCTCAGAGTCGCTTGTATCTATAGGCTCTGCAGAATTCAATCGTTTTATAATCGTCACTTATACACACACTATATACCTTTACATTATATATACTAGAAATAAGGTGTTGGTAAAACGACGTGGCGTTAAACCGTAATCGTATATAATCGCAATTTCGTGTGTGTATGCCGAGTATTATCGCAACGCAAAACGACGCGGATCTTTTTATCCCCTATCTCATCCGTATAATATATATATTGTATAATCGAGACTCGAAAAAGTGGGAACGTCAACGATCTGCTATATATTTCGCGGAATTTCGCGATTTATTGTATCGTTATTTAATTATCACCTAAGAACTTATGTATAATGTCAGGTATCTTATTAATGTTTTACTTCCATAATTAACATTAATTGCGCTATTATTCGAATACTATATACGTACACGGAAAGACTTTTTGATGGAAAAATTACTAAACTTACAGTTGTAAAGTGAGGATTTAACGGCGGTTATATCAAATGTTAAGATAACACTATATTAAAATATATGTACTATTTTTGGTACCAAAATATCGTGCAACGCAAATGTAAATTTTAATACATTTTGCGGTATAAAATATATTATACTACATATGTATGTAGTGTAATATACACATGTATATACGTGAACGCATATGTGAAATCTACGAAAATCGTTAATAGGAATATGAAATGAAACGTAGAATTGGTATACTATATAAGGTTAAAACAATTTAAAAAAATGTTTACTTCAAACGTTACTGTACGGTTTATAGTAACTTTTGGTCCACGAAGGCACCCGACCTCAGCCGACAAATCACGACTGCCACCTACCGGGGTGGAAAACTGCCGTTCAAGTGCTGCAAGTACTCGATAGATGCGCTACGGTAGGGAGTTTCTCGCAAGCAGCAACACATTTTTTTGTCGATCATTATATAAGGGATCCAAACGATTAGAAACGCATATGTGTTTGTGTGTGTTACGTCCAATTTTCGTATGTGGTACAGTACTAATTAAGTAATTAATATGTATACAATAGTACTAAAGTTATATACGTACGGACATCTACAAAGAGTATATAATTGCGTTAATTAAGAAAGCTAAACAGTATACATGTGTATAGCCTAATTTGATAGGCGTACGCGTTATGAAATGTTTTTAAAGTAGTAAATTTTTACAAAATGTTTTAGTATAATTCTGGTGTTTTTTCGGACAATTTTTTTGGAAATCAGTGAAATTGATTCCACCAATAATTACAAAATATGTAGGAATATATATATACTCTATTGATAATAAAGTAGTAGTAACATAGTACTGCTATTATATCAAAATTTTCGACAGAAAGTCTTTCCGCGCATATTATACAGACAAAATATTATGTCGATTTATGCGAAAAATAGCCATTCGAGTCAAATTTTTCTTCTTACCCTTGTTATAAATCGAATTTCCATGTCCACTGTTATAATAAGGCATTCTGTACTAATTTCTTCGACTATTATCTGGAACAGAAAATAAGAATTTTTATGTTATTTATATATAGGCGATTTACTCTTAAACATACTATATTAAATATGATTTTTGTTTTTTCATTTTTTACCGACCCTGTGCCTGCAAATCTCTTTTATTATTGGAATATATATATATATATGATGCAGCAAGTATAGGGTCGATATCCAAAACTCGACAGTTTTGGCTACGCGTTTTAAGGGGCCCTAAAGAGTCTAGTCGGTAAGGTAGTAATCTATCTTAGAAGATTCAAATTTAACTTTTTAAAACATTCTTTCCTTTTTTTTTTTTATTTCATCTATTTTCACTTAAATAAGGTTTTCGTCTCTTGTATATACTTGGCAAATCTCGAGGCAAAAACAAATGGGGGAAAACATTTGCCATATATATATATATATATATATATATATATACACATCAGCGCGGGTATATCCTCGTCGAATTCCACCACTGACTGATTAATCAAAACATCCGACGATTTCCGCGTATATATGCTTAGAAAGTCGACGATTATACCGCAGCCCGCAATCCACAACAGTCCGGCTGTCATGTCGGCGGCCGAGGGCCGCGTATAGCGATTATCCGGTAATGTCGGTAAGGTAATAATCGGGCGACAGCGGTACGTACACCGTCGAAAGTTCCGGCGCTGATTCAAGTTACGCTCCTGATGATGTGTACTCTATAGCTCTGTTCAATTTATACGCCAAAAACACCTTTACAACATTCAAAGTACGGTCAAATTCGTATTCGACACATTTCAAAGACGTTTATAAAACATAAAAAAAAAACTCGAATAAAATCGCTTCAAAAATAAAATAATAAAAACATTTAATATAGTATTTAAAACACGTTTGAAAACGTTAAGAAATGTTTGTAACGTTAAGAATACGTTTAAAATGTTTTAAAAACGTCAAAAAACGTAAAGCGTTAAAAAAAGGTTTAAAATATATTTGAAACGTCAACAGCACTTTTGAAAACGTTACAAGCATTTGCAAAACAATAAAATGATTTAAATGTTAAAAATACGTTAGAAATAAGTTTCATGCGGTTAAAACGTTTGAAAAACGTTTAAAAAATGTTAAAACGGTTATAAACTAAATATTTCCGCTATACAAACGTTTATGACACGTTTAATGACGTTTTGTAAACGTTAAAAATCTGTTTAAAACGTTTCAAAAATGTTGCAACGTTACAAATTATTTAAATACGTTTAAAACACGTTTAAAACGGCTTGAATATTAAAAATGTATTAAGACATATTACATGCTTTTAAAGAAACGTTGAAACGTTGAATGGTTATATATATATATATATAAGTATGAAATGAATATTTTCGGATTAAAATGCATACAATTATATAGTTCCAAGGATATGGGAATTCATTTCCGTCGATATAAATGCGATTCTATCCGTTCTTATTTGCAACCAAAATGTAAACCAAATTAATGTCTTAGTCTATTTGTCAAATTGGAGAGAAACGTATGTATTGTATTGCTTCAGAATTTAATCCCTTTCAAATACAGTTTAACCAATTCAAAGCGCGAATAGGAATGGATTGAAATTTTTCAATCCATTTTAATCCGATTCCGATTATACTACTTGACAATAAACAGCCAACCGCGATAACGACGAGAATTATCGCGCGTCTTATATTATTGGAGTTGTACGTCGCGACGTCTTGGTCTTCGTGTCATCATCTGGAATGAACGCGCACTCGGCGCGAATTCCTCCTCCTGATGCGATAATGCGGCAGAGACGAATGCTCCCGAGTGAGTGCGCTCGAATATGGTGGTGGGGCCCCATGCAGAAATGTATATACGAAGGGAGACGAAAGGGGTCCGACGACATCAACGTCCTCGTCGTTGCGGTGCAATTCATCTTTCGGCCCCGAGGCACGCACACACACACACACGCACATATATAGGCATACCTTAAGGACGCACCGAATTCCTGATTTCCATTGATCGGTGACCCGCAAAGAAATCACAAACACACACACACACACACACATACGAAATAGTGATGTAAACACACACACGCACGCACGTGCGAAAGTTGTCGTATACTCGTTTAGATAGATCGACAGACGCATAGAATTCCTGACGAGAGCGCACCTGAAAGATTTGCGCACATATAGAGTGAGAGAGAGAGAGAGAGCCATTATTGCCGGCGGCTGCTGCTCCTATGCCGCTCCTGATGCCATTCCTGTGTATATATGTGTACACATATGTATGTATGCGTGCATACCGTTCGCTCTCGCTATATATATATATATTCCCTCTCCTCCATCACTTATAACGCGAACAGAATGTTTGCCCCCCACCCTCGTTTACAGTCATTTCTTCACTTTTCAAGTATATGCAAATGACGATTTGCGATTATCCGAATACTTCTGTATATATGCCGCTTCATTCGGTATTCGACCTCGATTATAATACGTAACTCCGAAAGATGCGACAAGCGTTAACTGAAATGTAAATATAGTGCGGTGCGTAAAGATTCGTTTTGCGCCCTGAAAGAGTCGTCGACAATTTATAAATGACGGAACGCTTCTATAAACGAGGTCGAAATTCCGTTATCGGAATATAGTCGGAAGTATATTCGAGGGACAAAACTGGACCCCTCACCCTATACTCGCCATTTGCGTAAGGGTGTACGCGTCAAAAAAAAAAAAAAAAAAAAAAAAAAAAAATAAATAAGCAAACAAAACAACAAATTCAAAACAAAAGAAAATAAAACGAATAAAGAAAGAAAAAAAAACGTATAACATTTGACCAAATACAATCACGTATTATAGCAACGTATTTTTGATAAGGCGTGCGCAAAGTGCGAACTTTACGCACGATTGTCTATTTCCAACTGCTCTCTTTATTACTGATTAAAAATTAAAATTGTTTTCGATACGAGTGCGTAAAGTGCTACTTTTACGCACCGAGCCTTAATCGATCAATATGCACTTTGAGAGTTAAATAGTGGCATCTTTCAAGTATATATAAAAATTTTCTCTTTTTACGACTGTTGTAATTTATAAAATGTAAAGTTGAAAAAATATATATGCAGTCTTTGTATACTTGATTCAAATTATTTTTACGTTTCTGTCCTATTGCGTGGATCCTCTTCAGAAATAAAATAATGAAAACAAGCGGAAACATAAGCGAATTTAAGGCCACTTCTATCTCAGGCCCAATACGCCATCTGTTATTAGATTTAGAATTATCAGATTCGAATCAATTGTTATTTCTTAAACATATAAATAGTTTTTCACCACTTCCGGAATGTCTTAATTAATTAATTAATTATTCGTTATACGAGAAGAAATCGATGTTCCGGCACACTTCTCGATAACGCAACAGTTGTGAAGCCTATATATATATATGTGTATGTGTATATGCGAAGAACTCATTTATAAAGCCGACATTACAACTCTTTTTACGTCCGGAGCGATTGTCGTTAAACGTAAAACTGTTATTCAATCAGCTCGACGCATCTTCGCGCTTTTATTATTTATTGCAACTCATTGATCTTTATTCACTCAGCTGGCGAGCGCATTTTTATCGTTTTGTTATACATTCACCCATTACCTTGCTATACCTATACGTACATTATATATACATATATGTATACATTTATATTTGCGTATACATATGGCGTTGACCACGTGGCGAACGGAGAAAAAGGGAACAAGACATCGACACGGAAATTTCGACAGAAGCATTATTACGCATGTTACGACGAGCAAGTCAATCATTACAAAATATATTCCTTCTTGCAATAATACAATCGGAAATTGAAGTAATCGACTGAATCGATATTTCAAGAAACGTCGCTCTTATATACATGGTGTACCAAAAGTTTGTAAAGGGTCCTGTAACTTTTGAAAGAGAAAAATTTTCGAAAATCGCCGAAACACGTGAAACAAGTGTTTAAAAGTGGTGTTTATTTACCCGTGCAAAATATATAGGTCTTTTGAAAAATTGTTTCACATGTTTCGGCGATTTTCGAAATCTTTATTGGCTAAAAAGTTACTAAATCAAACATTTTAAAAGTTGAATAATTCCTCCAAAAGTGATCGCAGCGCCATCTATGACTGGTTTGAATTCGTCTCGAAAAGACCTTTCAAATGAGCCTCCGCACTCGACCCAATGTTGCCATTTAAGATAATCATCCACCCTCGTACGCCACGCCCCCCTTGGGGTGGAATTTTTGAAAAATCGTTTCACGTATTTCAGCGATTTTCGAAAATTTTTCTCTTTCAAAAGTTACAGGACCCTTTCCAAACTTTTGGTACACCCTGTATATGCGCAAATAATTAAAACAATATGCTATTTACTTTTATAAAGTCGAATATTTCCAATCGATATTGTCTTACCACCTTGTTTAATGACTTATATTTAACCTTTTATGATTATTTGTTTATTTCTCAATAATTCTCAATAACATTTCATTAGTTCATTTTTTTATTTATTTTTTTTTTTATCAATTATTATTGTGCAACGTAATCTGACTTTTATTCGTCTTTGGCGAATTAGTAAGTGGAGGACTTACTTTATGACCCTGGAATCGACGATCTTAGGTATGCTTAAAAAAAAAAATGTTTTATTGACATTTTATATATCCATAGTGAAAACTTTAAACGCGTTTATCTCAAAATGGCATTTTTAAATTAGGAATTGATCTTTCTTAATTTTGACGTATACTTTGAGAGAAGATTTACGTCAGAGTGACGAATGATTTTTCACATTTTTTACGTTTTTTAAATTTTTTTATGTTTTTGAAATTTTTTTTTGCGTTTTAAAAATTTTGTTTTTTCATTTTTTTCTCGTTTTTTTTTTCAGGTTTTTAACGTTTTTACTCACATTTATGTAGGCGGGAAAAATGGTTAAACACAAAAAATAAAGAGCGGAAAATTATGAATGAAAAAGTTATCTTCGATTTTTCGAAATAAATGTTTTTTCTATATTTTATTAATTAAATTTTATTGGCATAGTACAAATCGCTATTGCTATGGTGAAATGCATTACTGGTATAGTAACATTTGCTATTGGCATAGTGAGAATTACCATTGGCATCGTGAACATTGTAATTGATTATAATTAATTACTTTTATAATTACTTTTATATAATTACATTAGAATTTCAAAAAAATCGAATTTTTCAATGGTTTCTTCAAAATGGCCTCTTTAATTTCTATTATCGTATTCGTAATAGTTCCAATATTATATAAATGAAAAAATAATTGTAATAATATCTTTAAATTCGTAAATTTAATGCCACTTTTATTTCGGACGAATAAAAAAATAATTTGCAAAACTATCGCAGACAATCGAAGAATTCGACTTACAACGAATCACACTAATATATGACAAGAAAAAAAAAGATGTTTCAAAATCTACAACTTTAAAGAAAAAAAAAACGGTTTAAAAAACGCCTCTTTCTAAAACGCTCGCCGCTTAGAATTTAAACGGCCAATTACTCAACTTTCATGCATTCAAGTTTCTAACTGCTTTTCATAATCATATTCAGCAAATTTCTGTAAATGTCACGCGTCCAGATTCCCCATTTCATAAAATCCAATCAAAGTCGAATTGACCGGTTCCCGGTCGGTCAATTGCAGTCTTCGACCTGCCTCGCGTTGGAACCAATTAGTGTTGAATTACACACGCCAATTTCGTCGAATGTTATTGAGCTGTATACCCGTAAAACCCCCCTATGCGCATTGCCGTCGATTGGTTCCTATACAAAGTACTTTATATATATGTGGCTCTCGGAAAATCGTTCTTTGACAATTAAAAATAGTAATGACGATGCGGAGAAGCAATCAACAACAAGAAAGAAAAACGTGTTATGTTATTGGAAAGTTAATTGTATCGTGTCATTTTGTTACGCTCGCATTTTTATTTCTTGCTATTTTTCAGGACAGACCTTCCCTGTGCGACAGTTTACTGCAATTTCTTCAGTATACCTATAGTAATAATTCTCACTATGCCAATAATAAATGTTACTATGCCAATAATAATCCTCACTATGTCAATCACAATTCTCACTGTGACAATTGTAAATGTTACTATGCCAATAATAATTGTCACTATGTCAACGGCACTTCTCACTATGCCAATAGTAAATGTTACTATGCCAATAATAATCCTCACTATGTCAATGGTAATTCTAACTATGACAATAGTAAATATTACTATGCTAATAATATTCATCACTATGCCAGTTATAATGTTCACTATGTCAATTGCAACTGTGACTGTGACAATAGTAAAATATTTAATATTCCAATAATAATCCTCACTATGCCGATCATAATTCTCACTATGCCTATTATAATGTTCAATATATAATGTCAGTGGTAATTCCAACTATGTCAATTGTAATTCTAACTGTGACCATAATAAATGTTACTATGCCAATAATATTTCTCGCTATGCCAGTTATAATGTTCACTATGTCACTACTAATTCTAACTGTGACAATTATAATGTTAACTATGCCAATGGAAAATGTTACTATGCCAGTAATAGCGATTTTTACAATGCCAATGAAAAATTGGCAGAGCGAATTTTACACTACAAATTACAATAATTATTTTTCCATACTGACAATTTCCCAACTGATAGCAATAAGAACATATAAATGTGATCTTTCCAGAACAACATTTTTTCGTGTACCAGAATCACGTGTATCAATGCAGTATGCAAATCATGTACTGTTACGTGTACTGTTACACGAATGGTTTTCGCACCACCTACATTTTCTTGTACTTTATACTACGAAAATAAGAATTCCGCAGCATTATTATGACATTTGACCTTAAACGCGACTGTTTCATCGTGCACTTTCTTTCGGACAATCGCGATATCTATATTGTGATTCTTGCGCACGAATAAATTGGCCAATAAAATTAGAAAAAAAAAAAGAAAAAAATCCGCAACTGCGCTATCGATGAAATTCCTTCTCGCGGACCCTGGGTGTCATCGAATGGAAAAGATGTTAAGATGCCAGAGTTGACGCGTCCACACTATATGTATATATACCTATATATATATATACGTTCAAGGTCGCTGCGACGAATGCCGAGACTTACCGTATACAACGAGATGGAGGGTACGAGGGGCATTTGCCGGTCGTGTTCGTAGAGTTTCTCTCCGGCAGCTCTCTGCAGGGAGTGCCTGCATCTATATAGAAGCAATTTGTCGATGGTCTCCGTGTATAGCTTTCGCCGATGGAGAAATTTCGAAAAAAAAGACGTAAATAAATAAATAAATAAATAAAGAGAAAATAGGAGGAATGATTGTAAAAACAAGCGAGAATTATTTTCAATGTTTGTGCAGTGGCACTATACAGCGAAGTGCGCTCGATTGAAATTCGAGGATATATAAGACATCCGCGCGGCCGGATAGATATATAGTGATTTATTGCGCATCGCGCGGATGGAATGGAAAAAGGAAAGAAATCGATGAGCTTAATTTATTGTGAAAGTGCGTAACCCATCCTAATCACGCGTTGACCTTCGCAAAAAGTTGACTGATTTATATTTCATTCGACATGAACGATACGAACGTATAAAAAAAAAAAAAAATAAACACACTGAAACTAAGGTATGCAACAGCGGCCGCGAAGATCGGTGTCACAGTGGCGATAAAGACGATAATATTGACGACTATATCGTCGCGAGATAATGATGATTGTGATAACGAGGGAAAAATTTGTTTTATCGTCTTTCGTGCTTCATTCTTTGCCACAATTTCAACATTTCATTGTATATTTGCATTCGTATAATGACATAATATTCATAACGCATACAAGGCCGTTGACATTGTATCACTGATGTTGGTTTTTTTCTTTCTAATGCTTCTAATGCTTTTTTTCGTGCAGCCCTAGTTAGCCTAACCTAACCCTTCGGATGAGTGATACGGCTGAAAGACAAATAGGATCCACTGACAGTGGGTAAAAGGCCGAAAGGAATCGAGGATCCGCGAACAATTACGAATTCCTAGTGATTGAAGAATGCCCGTCGTTGTTGAAACAATGCATGGTATAATAAAGAAGGAATAGCAAGTTAGGGGTTGCGCAATAGACTATAGAATGTCGGCCAATCGCGTTTAGCCACCTTTCGTGAAATTCCGCATGGTGACGCGCGAAAAAATCATGGCATTTATTACGTCACACTTTTTTTGTTACGTTAGCGCACGTCTAATTTGCATACGCGAGGCACACAGCACGGAATTTGGTACAACCAACAACTTGTTTTTGTTTACTATCTATATACACGCTTGATTTCTCGAGGAGCGCATATACCATCAGGATCCCAGGCCAAGATGACTTTTTCATGGAATTGTTTTAAAGTCCATCGAGGAGATGGGACTGTCTATAAATGTATTGGGACCAGCGAGCAAGGAATGCCATGTGTATCTACCGTTTAGAATAAGATAATAAAGCTGCAGCACATCCATTTTACACAATAATGACAACAGTAATTGCGATTGCGAAGATAATGACGGTACTGCCAGTGATAACGGCAATAAATAATGACGATGACATCGAGGTATCCAGTTCATTATATATGGAATGCAAGAGGGCGCATTATATGTATGATGATACAATGTGTATACATCCAACATCGTGTTTACCGCATACTATTCATAAAAATTCAAATTTAAATATGGTAATAATAATATTTTTGGATTGCTAGGATGGTAAACTAGGTTTATTATTGACAAAATCAACCTCGACAACCTTGTATTATTAATGTTTGTTTTTGTTAAAAAAGTTTTCCAAATTTCTTCCCTCTTTTTTTTGCATTCTTCTCTTTAGCCAATATTGTAACATTGTCAAAATCAAAATTGTGTCCTGTATTAATTCTATGCATTGTTAAACCTACTGTAGAATTTTTACTGTCTCCTGTAATATTTCTTTTCTGTTCTGATATATTCTTGTTTCCAATAGTCTGCCAGTTTCTCCTGTATAAACTGCACTACATTGTTGGCATTTTATTTGGTATGCGACGTCACCTATTAAAGTTCAATGTGTAAAGTATCTTTAAACGGTTTAATCTCTGCAATATTTGTATTGTAAAGTTTATGAACAACTCTAATATTCTTTAAATTAACAGTTCTTTTGATGTCTTCTCTGATACATGTTTTATATAACGTATATGCTCACGGTTTTAATGATGTTTCTATAGTGTTTTTGTGTTGAACACTGTTGTATAATTTGTATTACCATACTATTTATTGCAATTCCATTTCGTCCAAATGAATGCAAATAAAGCCTAGCATCACAAGTCGGCTCCAATAAACAGCTCATAAAGTGCTACGAATATTTGCTATTTCATTGCGAGCCTCTAAGTATATGAATCACTGAAAAACCGCTGATTGTCAGCGAATAGTCGCTGATTGAATGAGTAAACTGCTTCTGTTACTAATTCATAAGTTAAATTTAAATTTTCACTCAAATAATCAGTGAAATACAGTCCACTAAATTAGTCAGTAAAATACACATTTCGTCCTCTCTTCCTCTCTATCTATATACCTCAGCATACATAACAGTTCCATCGTCACTTTATTTTTAAGCAATATAAACTTTTACATGATTTAAAAGTTCGGCATCAGCTGCTTAAATCAGTGATTAATGACTTTCACTATTTCCATCAGTGAACCACATATAAAACTGATTGTATATCAGTGAAATTAGCTGTAAAATCAGCTATAATTTTTTCACTGGAAATTTCAGCGGAATTTCCAGTGATTTTTATTTAGAGAGGGTAGAGAAGCGCTTCGAAACTAAAATTGTCATTTGGTACATCGTAGGATTTTGCTATTTGAGATAGCAGATTATTTGACAGAAAATAATATAATAAACCATATAACGAGTGACGAATGACCGCCAACATGTATATATATATATGCTCTCCCAAGTGGTAAAATATCCCACGATTAAAATGAAACAAATAAGTGGTTGATTCATTGACACACGTGTACGTCCAAAAAGATTCACCAGACCTAAGATTTTTTTTGGTTACATAAATACATAAATTACATAAATAATACCATCTTTGAGGTTTGAGGTTAGAAAACCGCTTTCGTCGCATATACATATTTGGGGTGCAATGTATGACACTGTTTCAAAGAAAATACGGGTCATACTGTTGTCTCTCTCTCTCTCTCTCCGCCGATTTTCACGCCCAATTCTCCAGAATAATAGGGAAGAAGAATATTCGATTTTACATTGTCTATTTTGACATTTGAAATTAGAAAAACGACGACATCAATGCTGATAACACCGAACAATTTTCGAGACATACCCCCTCTACTAGTTGGTCTATTCTATACGTTGAAGCAATCAATCCATTGACTTGTAATGCGCAAAGTCCCGTAAAAAACTCCCGAGAAGAAACCCTGCATAATTTTACAATTACGCCAATACGATCACTGGAATATTTACCTTATACCCAGGTAATAAAGCGTACATGAAGTTAAATGCCAACGTTTACAGGATAAATCATTTTATTTTAATACGTATAATTAATTAACGTTCTCGATATAAAACGCAACGCGATGGAGTATATCGGAGCACCCGCAGCCATTGTTTCGCGAACGTATAGCGATATATTTACCGGCATGACCGGCATGAAAAAATAAATTATCGCGACGATAATGAGACGAGGAGAAAACTAATAAGGAAAAGCGCCTCTTCCGCGTTTCGTATACGTACGGCGAAACGAAACGCGCGTTTTCTTTTCTGCTCGATGGACGAAATCTCCGAGACAATATAATTGCCTTTGCTAAATCAACCGCATGTAAGCTTGCGGATGAAGGAATTAAGCTCGCGAACAATGCGTCGCTGTGATCTGATGGCATATAGCGTCGCAGTCGCTAAAGTAAAATACAACAATAAAAGACTGTACTATATATTTTATATAGGTATGGCTCGCCTCGAAGGACCAAGGGGACCTTGAATGTATATATATATACACAACGTGGAATCGCGTCGCGTCATGCACCGATGAAGATAAGGAATGTAAAAATTACGTACTCGTTAATGAGTGATTAATGGTGGGCTCCGTGTAACCACATTCTGTATTTTTCAGGACATCGAATGCACACCTATATATATAAATATTCGCACGCACACCCCGGGACCGAATTTCCTGTCAAAGTGCGTTTGATCTTGAATGAAAATCACATTTTCACGCGACTTATTCCTATATATACATCGTTGATTGTCTAATATAGTTGCATAAACACACATGTCTGCTGTAGATATTGCAACAAGGCGTGTGATAGTGTAATCTGAATAATGAAAAAAATATTTATCTTAACGCTGGCGTTGTTGAACATCCATTATGTCGCAGGACGTCATATATACCTACACCGAAGGAAACGTGTATATCGTTTCTAAGCATTTTCACACGAAACGCTTTTTGTCAATAGTATATAATATATATTTGTTTAACCTTTCGCCCTCTTATGATGGGCCTTCATCATCAGGACTATAATGATCACGGATTACAGGGCGAGGGTTTGTAACGAAAACCTCGTTCCCTTGGATCCGCCATTTTGAATTTTGAAAATTCGACTGTAATCAGACATTTTTCGTTGGATTTTGAATGGAAGCGTCCGTAGTTTTTCAAAATGTCCAAGTGTGAAACCACCATTTTTAAAATGATCAACTTTTATAATGAAAACCATAGTTGTATGCCGTTAATCTGTGCGATTTTCGTGCATCGACAGTTGAAGAAAGTGCAAAGTTTTATTTTACTTGAATGCGAATTACTTATTTTAAGAATATCCACTACGACATTCCTTGGGTGTTTCGACTGTAGACGCTAGGTGGCGTACAAACTCAAAAATGAAGTCGCGGAGCGGTACGCTTTTACAACTTTCAGAGTTTTGAGTATAGTTTGAAAGTAATCTTACTTTTTCCTGTCGTTAATAGTCTTTATTCAGGTCACAATAAAAAATCCCCCCCCCCCCTCTCTCTCTCTCTCTATCTATCTATATATATATATATAAGTATATCTTTGGTACATTTTGAGGACCTATATTTCCTGTTTGGTACATTTTGAGGACGTGTGGCTACTTTGGGGACGGTCCC